>JACEGR010003973.1:0-95017 GCA_014170235.1 Listronotus bonariensis | reverse complement strand
TGCAGTTGAATTGAGCAGCAGTTTATTTTACTTACCTAAACAAGACAGAATTAATAAACAATCTTTGTAATTCATATTAAAGAAGTACAAGTAGAAAAAAAAAACTCGATTTGACACTGTTACTTAGTGTAAACAAAACAACTACCGGGTGTTATGTACTGCCAATGCTAGAATATGTAATTAATTCTCATTTAGTCATGGGTTTGTTATCGATATCTTGGAAAACGCATATTATTTATTAAAATACACATAATCATTTGCTTTTATATTTATTATTTTGTTATATGACACGCCCCTACAAAAATTCTTTTGCAACTATCTATATAATATAGTTAAAAAAAGATGCTACCAAAAACAAAGTATTATTCCTTTGTAGATAAAGGTATTTTATATACGGATATTTACATTAAAAATAATGTTTTTCACAAAATTAATTTACCCAACTAGATTTTCAAAATTTTACGCATTAGCAAATTGTATTGTTTGTATACTTAGTTCAATTACAGTCTTAGGCTTGGAATATACAAGTCATGCCACTTTAAAGCTATCATGGATAATTATTTGAAATCCGTAGAAAGAAGACAGTCTAAAGGAACAAAAAAGCGAGACTGACGCCACACACCACGTATTACGAAAGATTTTAATGCAGGCGTTCCTTGCCTAATATCATAAAGTAACATACCTACGGATAAGAGAAACCATGGCATGCTAAAATTTTCGTACCGCTTTTGCGGCAGGCCTGGCGGCAGGCTTGTCATTTTTTCAGTTTACATTTTAAATACGTCGGTCGAAGCCTCGTCTCGTGTAACATTAGCGGTGGGGAGACACGTGAGCTTACTGAAATGACTAACTGGCGGTATTTCAACGAGAAACGATAAAAATTATATTGGGAGTTTTCGCATGACCTGTCCTTAAATCGGCTATTCCATGATAACTTATAATTTCCTTACTCTATGCTAATATTTATCTGCTAGTGTTGAACACACAAAAAGTAATTTAAACGCAGTGAGCTGGTATAATGTCATATCAAAGCATTAATAGCAATTTAGGCAAATGGATAGGGGCTCTTTTAAAAGAAAAAAGCAATTGATATTTTGTATCCTTCATAAAAGCAACTTCTGGAAATTATTTTTGCAACAATTATAAAAACTCCATTAATTATTATTTACCAAAAATAAGTTCTTCATCTAATTATTTAAGTGAGTTACTAAAAATATCGATGTAAACAATATAAACACAAAAGTTGTGCCCAGCTCTAATAACCACATATTATAAATAATAATGCATAATTTACGATCTTAGAATTTAATGTCTCATGGGAAAAATACATTTCTTTATAATTGGGATTTTCCAGCGACAAAGTCAAGACATTTTAATTTGCGCTTATAAAAATTAGCATCATCCAAAACGATTTTTATCTGGGTCAAGGAAATATCCTAAAGAGAGTGGCTCTTAAAAATGTCTGTCAATTATTTTCGTAGTATTTTTTTATATACAGTGCATTTCTTTAATGCTTTTTTCCTTTTTTTTTCTGAAAAAATTAATTTTAAAAACGAAAGTTTTAAATATAAAATTGATGCATAAATCTTCTGGAGCGAAATTGACAAATGTAAGTTTTAAGATGACTGCTGGGCACCATCTTGTAAAAAGATTAAATAGAATGGGGTGTCTTGTGGCACATTATTTAAAGGCTTTTGACAAGTATTTTATAACCTTAGAATATAAAGTTAATACCTGCATCTACTACAAAGTAGTGGTAGGTACTTTAAAAATTACCCGAATACCTACCTGATTGGATGGCCATATTCTCATATTCTTTTAAAGATCTTTTTAATGGTGATATAATATACAGTGTGCCTTATTAAAAATAATAATAATTGTTATCCTACTCTGTAAATTATTACCAGTATCACTATTAAAAAGATCTTTTAAAGAATTTTTGGAAAATACTACAATAAGTACAAACAAGAACAAAGATTTCTGAAAAAATTGTATATAGTTTGGGCGATGCGATTGCACAGACATAAGAACAATATTTAATTACTATATCTAAAAACTTCTACATGGGACCCACACCAAATTTATACCAGTTACTAGTGGCCTTAAGAAGAACTCTTTAGCGAAACAAATTTAAATTTTAAGTTATTTTTTTGTATTACTCCCCCACTGGAAAAAATACAAGTTTAACATACAGACATCTATATATATACCTTTTTCATGGGAAAGGGGGTTTGAGTAACGTATTGGTATAAACATCTTTAAATAGCAAAAAAAACTCCACTTTCAAAATACATACCTTTTCTCACCAAAATATGTGTTATGTTTTTTGGATCAAAAATTTAGAGAAACAAAAAAATGTCTCACTCTAAAAATACATTCAAAATACATCAATTTAACTGATTTTTCTTCTTCCCGTATACATAAGGGGGTACACATAACAATACGCATTGAAAACGTAACACAATAAGGCTTTTTCTATACAAATTTCCTTTCTTATTCATGCTAAGGGGTTCAAACGCAAAAAAAAACTCAATACGCCCATGTTTAAATGCGTATCCCCTTGTTGTATTTTTGTCGTGAAGTTTATTTTATTTCATCGACGAATCCTGAATTTTAAAAAATTATCTATATTTTTTAAGAAACCCTAGCTAGCTGAAATTTTTTCACTTTACATTTTTTTATGCAAAATTTTTAGATGCTTTTAAAGATTAGAAAAAGCCAGATATTTTAGCGAAATTTGAAATTTTTCGACAAAAGTGCTGTTGTTCAAATTTACGAAAAAATATTACTACAGAGGAGGGTAATCCTAAAGATGTTTACGCAAATTTTAAAATTAATTTATTTTTTTATCAAAGTGTTCCTCTAAAGGCCACTAGCATCTGGTATAAAACCAACGATTTGAAAACAACCGTATCCAGCTGGATAAACATTTTTTTAAATTTTCTATTACTAAGCAATTTTTTATCTGATTTTCTTTCGTACGACGCATGGTTTTCGCATTTTTTTTTATTAGCTTTGTTCGCGGGTTCGATTCTAAACCAGTTCTGGGACTACTCGTATGCGCAGTGAAGAAAGCAGCGTTCGCGGTCAGTAAAATCCTGAATTTTTAATAACAGTTCTGTGTTCGCGGGTTACAATAGAATCAGTTCGTTACCAGTTCGTAACCTGATTAGCAGTCCTGGGATTTTTGTTGGAACTAAAAGTTCAGTTCGGAATTTCATACGCATTTTCGACATGGT
Source organism: Listronotus bonariensis (assembly GCA_014170235.1). Lineage (NCBI taxonomy): Eukaryota > Metazoa > Arthropoda > Insecta > Coleoptera > Curculionidae > Listronotus > Listronotus bonariensis. Next base: position 91,778 of record JACEGR010003973.1, on the reverse strand, counting down.
CAGCTGTTTTCTGTTTTATGGTACAGAAATAAACCGTTGTATTACAGTTTATTCGTTTCTGCCACTTTTTATGCGGGTTAATATATCTGTTGAATATTTTTTTTATATTTTTCTGATTCTTGAGCGTATATAAACAATGGATTTTTAATTATATTCCGTATGAATGTATGTATGCAATAAAATAAATAAAGATTTAATTAAAAAATATGGACAATATTACAAAATTTTACCATTTCTTGTTGTTTGAATTTTATCTTTAGTTAAATACGCGTACTTATGTTAAAAACGAGAGGAGGCAGGGAATCCCTCGTCTTCCGCCGAGAGACCTCGAGTGGCTTTTGACAGTATAACAATTTACCTTTTTGTTTGAATTTAATTTTTTTTGTGTAGTATCCAATTTAACCATGAAAAATCATAACCAGAAAGCTAGGTTGAATACATCCTCAGCTGTATAGAAAATCGTTCGCGGTAAATAAAAATTCCGAACTAATAAATAACTAGACATGCGCTTTAAAACAATTCTAAACCAGTTCGGTTCTGGTTCAGAATCAGTTCATTACTAGAACCGCGAACAAAGCTATTGTAATATGGCTATAACCTGGTATCTTATAGATAATAGGGAATTATGGGAATAGGCAAATAGTGCTAGCACTATTAACGAAAAACCTTATTTTATTACTGCTAAACCTTAACGCGCCTATGTGAAGAAGTGTTATTGGTCAACATGACATGCTTGTATTATTTTTAACCTAAAACTGGAATATAATTTGTTTTTATTTATAGTCTATTTTAATTTATTTGTTTTGCATAGTTAAAAATGGAGAAGGTTTAACTTTTTAGTATAATTTAAAGACAAAATTTAAAAATAAACCAAAATTACTTTAAGCCTTAACCTCATTTTGTTTTCAAATGTCAAAATAAGGAAGGGTAACGACCGACTATATTTTGGCACAATTAAGAGTCTAGCAGTAACTTTTATAAAGCTTCCCTTATTTAAAACCACTACTGAGCATGCGTAATGTCAAAATACTGCTAAATTTATTACTGCCAGACCTTATATGAATTCCAATAATTCCCTCATGTCTTGTATGGTATTTTATAAATCCTCTCGTTAGAAGTGTGTCGCAAATCGCAAGGACTCATTTCTTTAGGGGCCCGTATTTATAGTGCTTCCTTGAGTCGTTCTTATACCTTAAGGCACCGTTAAGGAGCCCTTAAGGGTGCCTCAAGGTGTAAGGACGCCTATAAGTAAGCACCATGAATACGGCAATAAATCCTTTGGGTTACTTTTGTGCATTAGAAAATGCCTTAAATGTATAAAGGCTAGGTACCAAATTACAATAAACATTTAAAGTGGTATATGCGCATTTAGTGTGACGTCACACGACGTTGACGTTTTTCTACCCTCAAGAACATACCTATTAGAGGAGTCTTGCCGCTTAGCTGTGCAAACAACCGCATGCTTAAAAAGCAATAAACTTTAGCTCTGCATAATCATAGTGGTCAGCAGGACCAAAAGCGATACCTAGATTATATTCTCTTCATATTTCTTTCTCATGCGCGTTTTCACACTGCCAAAAGGCTGACTCTAGAGGTATATTCTTATGGCTTTGAATGGAATCTAAACAACCCCTTTACCTCCTCGCCTCACCATAAAACAAACAAAGGTTTCTATGGAAAATATACTTTATTTTTTATTTTTGTTACATTAATGGCACTATTTAAGATATTTTATATTATTTTTATCAAAATGGATTACGATAGGAACATTTCAGCATTAATATCATCAATTGAAGTTCGTAAAAATTATACTTTTCTTCACATAGTTAGGTTAGGTGAATAAATATCACAAATAATCACGAAAATTTAGAGTCACAGTGTCACAAATAGCCGACACTAGTCATAAACACTTTAAAACACACAAAAACCCACATAAATCGCGTTATTTTAACTTTCATTGCGAATTTCCATAATAAAAATCTATTGTTTGGATTCCTTGCTTGCGTCGTGACGTCAGAACTAAATGCGCGTATTACAGACAGTATACAACACCATACCACCACACGTCAAAAGTTAAGACATTTAGGACATGGATTTATTCAAAGTTTTCTTTCTAAAACCACACCTTTAAAGATCAGTACTTTATTCTGAAACACCCTGTATATTCCCGAAAATAAATTTAGATTGAAATAAAAAGAATTGATGTGTTTTAAATAGAATTTAATCACCATTGTAAATTTCTTATTTTTATTTGACCCATGTGGGAATTCCGCGGTTATAAGAATTCAAACTTGTTGTATGTTACAAATTTTATTACAAATATTATTGTTGAATAAAGTGGCAGTTGGTGTTATTTTTTAAGAATGGTTTTTGTTTGGAAAAAATTTGTGGTTCTTGGTCTACTTTTTCTTGTAGCTATCGCTACGTGTCAAAAGTATGTTGTCTCTGAGGAACCGGTAAGTTAGTTTAATTTATTAAAGCAGGGCCGTACCGAGAGGGGGGCAATGGTGGCAATTGCCCTCCCCCAAAAGGGGTGTGAAGTGGCTTTTGTCGGAAATCGGGACGCAAATAGGGTATTATGGGCCTTTTGTTGGCATTTTGCCCCCACCAGGTTACACAGATTTTGTGTTTTAAAAGGTAAAGACATCTTTTTTTTGCTTCTTTGCTCTTCACTATTAGCCCGGCCACAAGTAATTGTGGCATTTCATTGTATACGTTTTTGGTATTTTAAAAGGTGATGACCTTTTTTTTCTTTTGCTCTTACATTTTTCGGGGTAGACTTTTTCTTACCTTTTTGCCCCCGCCCCTCCCAAAAAAAAGCCATTTCTCCGAACGGGCCCGTATTAAAGCATTTATTACTTATACAGGGTGTTTCCCAATTGCAGTAAGAAAATTTAAAGACGTATTCCTGAGCCACTTTATAAAATAAAAGTGTATTTAAACATGGGTCCTCAAATTTTTTGTTCAAAAAGCTTAAAAATTTCTAAAACACTTTTTTAGTAAAATTTGTTAGACTAGATATAAACCTTATTTAATTAAGTATTTGTTGTTGCTGTTATCTAATTGCAAATAAGAATTTATACTTAACTTTTAAAAAAAGCTCTAAAATGTTTCTTGTATGGTCCAGGATTATGCAGTTGGCGGATTTTATTTTTTCTGGAAAACTAAGTAACCTACGTAAACAAATACAAAAATAAAAAAGTTTAACTTTTAGGTGTCTCATTCGGAAAAAAAATATAAAATTGAAAAAAAAGTCATTGGCGCACATTTTCTTGTCAATAATATTAGCTGAGATGCGTCCCACTGGTCTCACTAATTAAAAATATAGCTATATTAAATTTCTATTTTTAAAAATACCACAGCTAAATTTTATTACAATCGGATAAGGCATATTTACGATATTATTAAAAACTCAATTTTCTTTTAAAAATGTAACACCCTGTATCTTGGAAACAAAGCATTTCCGAACCTATGTTTATGTATTTTTTTTATAAAAATAGCTTTTAGTAATACACCCTTAAAGTTTTAGCTGTAATTAGGAAACACCCTGTATAATGGACCTTTTATTTTACCTATCGTTAGCAACAAAGCAATAATTTACACCTAAAAGTCATAGCACACTAGACGCTCAGATCTCGGTATGCTCCCGGTCCAGTCAAATATTTTACATGCTATTTAAAGGTACGCGCACATACGTCGGCATCGGACGGACGATACGAATCGAAAAAATGGTTTAGCGAAATTAAATAAAGCAGTGCACCTATGCACCTATGCACCTATGCACCCATGCAACCTATGCACCTATCCACCTATGCACCTATGCACCTATGCACCTATGCACCTATGTGCGGACGATTTGCACCGGATTTAACAAACCCAAGCGAAAATATAGCAACTTGAATTAAAATCCGTTTTTTGTCCGGCCATTACCGTTTGCTATATGCGATACAGGTCAGAAATTGAGTTATTTGACAAGAGTTTAAGCCGATTCCTACCGGGGGTTTTGCAACCCAGTGGTTTTATACCATGGGTGAAAAGGCGCTAACTTTTAATATTTACCCATAGTTGCCCACTGACCCGCATGTGCGTGTGTATCATATAATTTCACCACTTTTTCCGATCCGTACCGTCCGTCCGATGCCGACATATGTGCGCGTACCTTGAAATGTGCATTTAAAGTCGTTCATTTAAAGAAACATGTCACAAATTTGACCGAACCGTGAGCGTGCCGAGACCTGGAGCGCCCAGTGTGCTTTGACCTTAAAAAGTTTATTTGTTAATATACAAAAGAGAGGTAAAAACATCTTATTTGTTTATTTTATTTTAACTGGTTTTTAGTCTATCATATTTTAAAACTTTTAAAGGTAGATTAATATCAAAAAAAAAAATATATATATATATATATATATATATATATATATATATATATATATATATATATATATATATATATATATATATATATATATATATATATATATATATATATATTTAATATTAATCTACGTTTTAAAATATGATAGACTAAAAACCAGTTAAAAGATGCCACAAGCGTCATACAAATAAAGACGACAATCAACTATCGCTGTCTAAACGCGTCGTTTACATCGTGTGTGAGCAACAAGAAGGAGAATAATTGAAAGTGAGACAGAAGTGATAACGCCATGGCATCCTTTACTGGAGAGAACTTTATATGGCAAGCTTACTGCTTATAAAAAGTGCTTGTTTATTCTTGAATCTTATATTACAGATCCTTAGTTATTCTTTAGATTATAATAGCTATTTTGAAAACTATTAAAGATAGATATTTAATGTAAGCAATTTTTTAAAGATCTTTTGAAAAAGTGTTTTAGTGGAGATCTAATATAAAGCGATGGTCTTTTATTTAAATGGGTATTTGTTAACGTTGTTTAATAATTTAAAAAAAATATAATAAAATTAATCTTTAAAAAAAAATCGTCTATTGTATGGTTAGGTGGACATAAAATTTACTCGTAATTTTTTTTTGTTCTCTGTAAAAGCTAGGCAAAATACACAAAAGGAGCGCAAAAAAGCTATTTTTATCGTCCATTTAATGAAAGTGTAAGTGTTTTCCCAAAGAGTCTATCTTCCTTTGGTTAGAAAATATTTGTTTTGGTGCACTTGAGACAGTGGCGTAGCGCGTGCCTTGGAGGGGACCTGTATCATCAACGAGTTAGGGGCCCAAAAAAAGGTCCCCACTCTGCCCCTTGGAAGCTGCCAAACAAAAAAAAAAGAAAAAAATGAAAGACCATAAGGCCATTATTTTCCCAACTTAACTGACAATTTTGCATTGTTTTCTACCACTAATTTTAAGATAAATAATAAAAATACAAAGTTAAAAAAAAAATTAAACAACCCGAATTCTGAGAAACAATGTATTTTTCGAACTATATACTATGCAAAAAAAAATTTGAGAAACTTCTTTTTTATAGATAAAGACTCTTCATTTTCACCGCAATAAGGAAAAACCCCGGATATATGTATTTGGTATATTTTTGCGAAGAAAGGTGGTTGTGATTTCAATAGCAGCAGTCAATCAAAAATTTTATATTTTTTTGAGAAAAGAAATTTTGCTTCAATAGTTTTTAATTTTTAATTAATATAAGAAATGAAATTAATTGTTAATCGTATCTTTTTTATAATTTAAGGTGAACTGGTATCAGGCACTAATTAATTGCAAAAATATTGGAATGGAATTGGCCAGTGTAAATTCAGATGAAGAAAGAGACAATTTTACAAAAATTTCTTAAGCAAAACGGATATGAGCGTAAGTTCTTTTAAATTTTGGGATAGTTGCTATTGATGGTTATAGTCCCTGGGCCAGTAATGAAATGGACTTTATGTTAAAATCACTTTAAAAACCATTTTTAAGGGGGTTCCTTTCACAAGTCTTCCACGAATACCGCTACATATGGAAGCGACGAGTATACCACAAAGAGACATTTTGCACCCCTTATTTTGCAATTCCATTGTGGTTAACGTTACTCTGAGACTGCGCAGTAACGCAAACATGATCCGTTATCGTTATTAACCATACCGGACTCCTTTAATTACGGATGAATACCGAAGAGCTTATCGTTATCGTTATCGTTATTGTTAAACTGCGTGGTTGCCGGATTGTAGAAAATTTTAATATCAATTATTTAAAAGGTTAAAATTTTATTGCCGTATTAATTAAAATATCATTTATACAAAGGCTCTAATTAGCGAAAAATCTATAGCAGTAATAAAAATCAAATAGTGTTAAGAAATTCAAAAGGACTTGCACTTTTACGGATATTCTAAATCAGTAATTTATTTAGATGTTACAATCTGGCACACTTGCTTTTTATTCGACTACAAAACTTAACCTTACTTTTTGTGTTTTGCTTATACTGTATTGTTTGCATCTACTTTAAAAAACGAAATCAACAGAAGTGTTTGCATATATTTAAATATCAATTTATATCTTATAGAAGAATAAAAGTTAATACTGATTTTTCGTTAACTTTAAAATCGGTGAACCACAGGCAAAAATAAGGTTATGTGTCGAAAGCGCAGACGCAAGATACATTTCTTAAAAGAGGCTGCAAAATCTCTGTCTTAAACTGCTGCCGTAATCGTTATGTTTAATAACGATAACCATAAGGAGGCCAAAAAACGTCTGTTATTTTAAGAGGTGCAAAATGTCTCTAATAATATGTTTTACATTTTTGCTGCAATTTTTAAACATTGCTCCGTAAATCGTAAGGGTTGGCAGTTAAAAACCCGCCTAGTCCGATACCCGAAATATGTGTTTAAGCTTTTGGTTTCATGACTGTTACGGTAGGTTTATATTCTGACATTTATTGCCTGATATTTATGTGAGACAAAAATTCTGGCTAATGTAAATACTGAAAAACTTTATCAGACTTACATTTTTAACCGTTTACATTAGCCATAATTTCTGTCTGACATAAATATCATGTTATAAATGTCCGATGTAAACCTTTCATAACTCTTACCATTATTGTAAAACGTTTTAAAAATTGCATTGTAAACATTGTGGTAAACTTGTCCGACAAAAAAGTGACGCGTTCGCCCCGTCCGACACACGAAACATTAGACGCATCGACTAGGCTGGGTTAAAGCGCCGCTTCCATATATGGGCGGAATGCATATTACGTGGTCTCGATTCGACAAAAGGGACCCTCCTAAAAAGGTTTTGAAAGCGTTCAGCGAGCCCAGGGACCATTTCTATATTGGCCTGCAAGGACTCATTGTGTATTGGCTCTAGATCATTTTTGAAAATAAAATTAAAAATGGGTACAGTTAGGAATGGGACATTTATACATAAAATATGCTTAAAATTTAACGCAGATTCTAAAAAAGTTTTAATATACAGGGTGTCCTATTTAAATTAAAGAAGTTGACATAAATTTCTGATGTAACCGGAAAAGCCAAAACTGTAAAAATTTATTAGCCGTATCCCTCCTACTAACCTCACAATGTTGCCGAATTTGCAAATATTTTCAAAGGCTACTTTTAAAAAATCAACTATTTGTTTGACCTCCGGACAGTGCGGACGTGCTGTAGAGGACCGCTGCAAAGTTCTTCCCAGGGTGGCGGCTAGAGGTGCCGTAGGTTAACGTTTTTTGCCTTCGGGGATCAAGGAAAGATTCACGCTAAATTGACGGCATCTTTCTTCTGGATCTAAGCGCTGTGAGCGAAGATTCCTATAAGCTGATGGTATCCTGTTTGGTGGTGAACACGAGGTATTTCTCAAATGGTGGGAAATAGATGGGCGTGCCATGGGAACCGTCAGTAGTGAAAGTGAAGGTTATACGTAACACCAGTAGCAGATCTTGGTTTGACAGCCGACAATTTATGCATTGCATCGATTGTAGAATTGTTTTTGTTTTCTTTTTGGAATTTCTGGGAGCTACAAGCTCGATTATCCAGATTTTCCGCCGACGAAGCCCTGGAAAGCATAGTCCGGAAGGGGAGAGCTGGTAGGTGGACCAAAACCAAGAAAAAAAAATAGAATATAGAATAGAATGCTTTTTGCGAAATCAATCGCCGCAGTTTGTCGTGGGGACACCCTGCATAACTAAGGTTTTTACCTTCTAAGGGTAAAATGCTTTCCTGGGTTTAAATAAAGCATCCGTCAATTATTAAAGAAATACTAGAAAAAAATACAATTCTTGGACACTTGACGATGTAGTTAACTTTCATTTTAGTCGGTTACTGGTTAGCGGGAACCAAACAAGGCAATGGTCAATTTTACTGGGCAACGACAGGAACCAAGATAGTTTACACAAACCGGTACGAGGGGCAACCGGATGACGCGAGAATTCGATTACAACTTTTTTTGAAGGTGAAGACTGTATTCAGTGGGGCTTTCCTACATACACTCCTTTACCAGTTGGTTGGAATGATATTGCTTGTATTCGGGAACTTCCCTATATTTGTCGGAGATTTGAGTATTGCTATCAGCCTAATGATGAACTGTAGTTTGAATCCAAATAAAGTATTGTTCGTTTAAAAAAATTAAAATCTGTACTTTATTAAATTGACTAAACGAGAGAGAATCTAAAGTCCGTTTTCCCCCTTACAATTCGAACCGTTTAGTAAATTATGGCCATAAGGCCTATTGACATGTTTTGGGTATCGGATTGGGTAGGTTTCGTAACTGTGAGATAAGGTCACGACATTCGTCATATTGGCTAGCCTGGCTGTGACGTCAAGTCGGGCCATTTTCGGCCATGTTTGATTTTAGGCAGATCAGTGGCGTAGAATTAAGGAGGAAACAAAAAAGAACTGTACGTTATAAAAAAAGTTTATTAGATTATATCAATATGCATAAGTTATAATTAAACTATAAATGTAATTAAATAATTATTTCATTTATTCAAAAACCATTATAAAAACTTTGTATAGGTATGTACATAAATAACTGGTTCCTTATTTGTTATATACCTACCGGTTGAGCTAAATAACATATAAGACATATGCAATGTGACGAAGAGACAATCTAACTAAATACGGACATGTAAACATGCGTAACTAATATTGCTTGTTTATTACATAGAGGAAACCTTTTTATTTGTAATTTCTCAGAAATTATATTCTTTACAACAGTTGGTACATGGTTCCAAATTACACTGCTGTCCTTAGTTAAGCTGGATGTTCATGAAAGCGGTCTTCGCTCGCGGATAATTCAGCGTTGTGATTGGTTAGTGAAAATTTAAAAATGCTTTTCCCGCCAATCACAACGCTGAATTATTATCCGCGAGCGGAAAACCGCTCTCATGGACAGTAGGCTTTAAAACGTCCTAACTACATTTTTTTAAAATGTTGGCCTACACTACTACTACGTATATGCAATATGCATAATATTATCAGTTATTTTATGCATTATTTATCTATTCTCCCAGTTAACAACGTCCTAACTTTATTGTGTGTGTTGCGTCAATGAAGTTAGGACGTCGTAACTTGGGAGAATAGATAAATAATGCATAGAATAACTTGTTTACACATATAGGCCAACATTTTTAAAAAATATAGTTAGGACGTTTTAACTAAGGACGGCAGCTATATTTAGTTTTGTTAAAATTTTAAGGACATATAGGGTATAATACCTGAAAACTGTTTAAGATTTAATTAGGTACCTTTCTTTGAAAAAAAACAAAATTTTAAATTTAATTTTAAAACTTATATTGTTATATAATATTTTTTAAAGTACCCATAACTAAATAACTTTTAATTTGAAGCATATTTGAAAAACTTAACAGTATTTATATTTTTTGTATCTATAATGACTAATACACAAAACTGATTTATTAACTCTGCTTTATTTTCTTTAAAAATACTCATGTATAATATTAATAATAAAATAATCCTTATTGTACAGAAATAATCACATACAAAGGTGGAAAGTATCGCCAGGCGTATTTTAATTAATAACCATCAACTAAAAAAATATATAAACAAAACTAGAACCCTCGACACTACACTTCTTCATAATGTACAACTTAATGAACAACACTAAAGACTAAACACTATAAAAAATTACTAAAATAAAAACAGTTAGAACCAATAAAATATGAAATCTCTATAAACTAACAACAAACATTTACAACTCGAAAATAAACAACCGAAACGAAAATAGCAGAGCCTTTTACCAAACAATAAAAGCTTCGACAACGCACGACTCTGTCATCAGCTGATAATACTGACAACTTGAAACAGAACTGCCAACCGAAATCGTAATTCTCACACCCTCACGTCCCTGACCCAAGCTATCCCCGGTCTCGCTTATGTCTAAACCCCTTCTCACGGTAACGCGTATTTCGGATTTGCTCAAGACCATGGATCTCCCCATTTAACATATGTATTGGTCTTCAAATAAGCTTTCATTTCGTCATCAAGTGTATTTTCATCTAAGTCTTCGTAAATGACCACAATAACCTAAAAAATAAGTCTATCTTAAGTCCTTTATGCCATTATTTGTAAAAATTGTTGACACTATATTTTTAATTGATCTAGAGGTTGATTTGTTAAGAAAATCCTCCATAGGGTTTCTATATGTATTCTGGTTATATCTGGTTTTTCAAAAAAAAAAACATAAAAAAATTAAAAGCAATAGTTGGGGTGGGTCGAGTGGATCATTTTTATTTTGACTTCTGACACTGAAAAATTGGTTCCCAAGCACTCTGTAGAGAATGTTTGGCAACATAGAGCTTTAATATTAATAGGAAGATCCGCCTCATTATAGTTGTGCATATTTTCAGAATCATACAGAAAAATTTATATTGTAGCATTTCAAAATAACACAACAAAACTTCAAAAAAGTTTTTTAGAAAATAAAAATTTTAAAAAAAGGTTTTATAGTTTTTGATAATTCTAACCATTAAAAGTTATTAAGGGTTAAAAAGTGAAGAATTTTAGGATGAAACCTTGTTTTGTTTTTAAATTTTGTAACTCTTACCAAAAAATGACAATTTTCACAACAAGCAAAGTTATTTTTTTATTTTTATGCCTCGATCAGATATCCTTTTTTAGTGGTTAGATTTATTAAAAAGTTAAAAACCTGTAGAGGGTTCAGTTTTTACAAAAAAAAAAAAAAACTAACAGCATATAGCATACAGCGACAGAACGACATACAGCAAAACCAAAGTTTTGCAATATGATCACCGAATAGTGAGATATGAATTTTTTTGTATGGGACTGAGATAAATATGCAAAACTATACCCACAACTGTAAACGCACTCAGGCTTCATAGTCATCATTAAATCAATACTTGATTATAAATTTTAAACTACGAAATACATAGTAATACAATACTATGTATATTGTTTGTTCCTACCCCAGCCCGTCCTTCATTAATAGCCTGCATATGGGCAGTCCTAAATTCCATTTTGCCCCCACACACTTTCCATGGAAATTGATTGGAAAGGGTCCTTAAGGTCCTTCTTGAGTCTAGCAGCCACAGAACTGATAATTTTGTTTTGCCTAATGAACTCCCCTGGTAACCAATCTCTATAATGGATACACACCTTAAATTTGGTTTCACCGTTTTCCAACTCTAAAATAAAAAAAACTTGACAATTCTGGTGTAACTGATAAAATATTAGAGTGGGGGGGTATGGTTAATTCGTGCCCCCAAAAAAGTACATTTTTTTTGTATTGGATTGACACAGTAAAAGTTTAGAATTTTATTTAGTTTTTGGGAGCACCTGAAAGTAAAACACGATTTTGAGTAAAAACTAGGACTATTGGTTTTTATCAAAGTAAGAAAATATATAAAAAATCTGTATGATACCTAAAATTATGTAAGGAAATAGTGGTAAAAATTTTTAAAGGGATCGGTGCAGTGGTTATGTAGTTTTTGAAAACGTGACTTATGAAAAAGCATTAACAGTAAAATTGTAATAAAACGCTAATAAGAGTCAAGTCTCTTCAGTTTCTAGGTGAGTCCCAGATCATTGTTCATGAAGGTCTGGCATAATGCGCTTTTAATAAACTTTCCACTATGGTTTTTAGTAAACGTTGTTTTTGGGCCTCTAGTTATTTTTCTGATCGACATATAACAGTTATTGTGAACGGCTACTCTTCAAGCTTTCACCAAGTAAATGCTGGAGTACCATAGAGCTCAGTACTGGAACCAACATTGTTTCTTCTTCACATCAACGACCTCTCCTCCACAACTAATTCAATTCATTGTTTTGCCTACGATAGTAGCTTTTAACTCCAGTTTTTAGGTTCCTAAACACATCACTAAACCTGATTTGAAATGCAATCGCAGGAAACGATGCTGATATCTCTTTCACAGGACCTTAATTTAATATTGGTTTGGGACGACAAAAATTTCCTCCAATTTTTTGCATCAAAACACATTTAGGTTTCTTGTCGCGAAAAAATGTAGTCAAATACTAATCCTTTACGGCCAAGTTTTGCCAAGCAAAGACACCTTCAATCTTGTGGGCGTCACATTTGAGAATAGCCTTAACTGGCATGATAAACACATTGTATCTATAATATATCGGCTTCTAAAAAAATTTAATTTCTCTTTTAAGCCAAAAAGTATTTTTCCCTTTTAATTTATACACTTTGTATGTTTTTCCAAATCTGACCCCCTTTAGAATATTGTTGTCATGTCTGGGGCATGGCATTCCCCACAACCTTTAGCATTCTAGATTCCATTTAAAGAAGAGCTCATTAATGATCCTTCACTTATCCCCTTAAAGATTTATGGATATGAAATATTTTCTACCTGATACGAGAAGGTAAAAAATGGATTTAATTTTTACTGATACTTACCCGGTAAAGTTCATTGTGCACAAAATCTTCATCTTTATGTGAATAGCTAATAAAAATATCCCAAGTCTTGTCTTTGTCGATTTCTTCTTCAGCTGAACCACAAACATAAATTTTTAGAGTACAAAAATATTTTGATATTTGTACTATATTTAAAGTACAGTGCTAAAGGACGGCTATGACTGCCACAATTGTGGTCAATTGTAACTGATACTGCTACTTTCCAAGAACTTGTTGTAGGTTCACAGATTTTAGTGTATACTAACGGTTCGCTGGTACTTTCGCACATAACTGCGGATTGATTTACCCTTAAAACCGATAAATAATAAAATAGCTACTTTTATTAAACTAGGATTTAAAATAAATAATAGAAACTAAAAACACGCTTTTATATGCAAACCGAACTAAAAATCAGAAAAATAATTTTTCATTACAAAGAGTTTGTATTACAGTAATACAAGGTCAAACAATGAATCATAATTATTTACCTCAAAATAGAATTATAATAAAATTTAAGATAATTACAGAATAATTCACTTCAGAGTAAAAAGCGTCGGGTGCATTAATACTATTAAATGTTCATAACTATTTCCATTCGTAGACATCTACAAGGGAAAAGATTATGAAACATTTAATAGTATAAATGCACCCCACGCTTTTTACTCTGAAGTGAATTATTCTGTTATTATCTTAAATTTTATTATAATTCTATTTTCAGGTATATACTTATGATTCATTGTTTGACCTTTATTACTGTAATACAAACTCTTTGTAATGAAATAGCTATTTACGTGTACTAGACCGGAAAATGGTATTTTACGGGTCGACGAAAAACATTTACAGGGCGAGCCGTAGGCGAGTCCTGTAGTTTTGAGGAGACCCGTAAAAATTATTTCCGGTCGAGTATCGTACATAATTTTTTTTTAATTGACCGGAAAAACTGTGTAAATTTTTAGTGTTATATTTAAACGACAATAAGGACGGCTGCTTCAATTATTTCATCTGGATTTTCCATGTCTGACTCCATTTTGGCAAAAATGATGCTTTCTTTACTTACAATATCTTGAACTGTCAAATAGTAACAATTGAACTCTGACAATTTTTGTCATGGCTAACAGGATTTTTTGATATCAGGGACCGGAAAGTAAATGAGAGACCGGAAAGTAAACTAGGGACCGGAAAGTAAATTAGTCCTGTAAAATAGCATTTTCCGCTTAAAAATTGAGTGGAAAATTCAATTTTCCGGTCAATTAAAAAATAGCTATTTACGTTACTAGACCGGAAAATGGTATTTTACGGGTCGACGAAAACATTTACAGGGCGAGCCGTAGGCGAGTCCTGTAGTTTTGAGGAGACCCGTAAAATTATTTCCGGTCGAGTATCGTACATAATTTTTTTTAATTGACCGGAAAAAACTGTGTAAATTTTTAGTGTTATATTTAAACGACAATAAGGCAAGGCTGCTTCAATTATTTCATCTGGATTTTCCATGTCTGACTCCATTTTGGCAAAATGATGCTTTCTTTACTTTACAATATCTTGAACTGTCAAATAGTAACAATTGAACTCTGACAATTTTTGTCATGGCTAACAGGATTTTTTGATATCAGGGACCGGAAAGTAAATGAGAGACCGGAAAGTAAACTAGGACCGGAAAGTAAATTAGTCCTGTAAAATAGCATTTTCCGCTTAAAAATTGAGTGGAAAATTCAATTTTCCTAATACTAAAAAAAAAAAAATTATTTTCTAATTTTTAGTTCGGTTGCATATAAAAGCGTGTTTTTTAGTTTTTTTAAACTATTATTTATTTTTCATTTTTTGCGGACATGTGATATTGAAATCTTTCACGAACTATTTCGTAATCTAATCATTTCATTTACAGCTTCACTGTTGCATGGGGTTTCAGAACGCAACTACTCCGAACAAGTTTCTGTCAGTCTTATGCTGAGAGTACGTCCGAAACTGCACGCATGCGCAGATCATGCTAGCTCTTTCTCTGTTACTCTCCTACAGAGAAAATCTATAAGGAATTTATTTATCCTGGCGATCCTAATCAGGATAACGGGATACTGTTTTCAGATTATTGCATTGTCATGGGTCCTTGATACGTGTGCAAAGTTTCAAAGAAATCGAATCGCTGTAAGTTGGTGAAAATTAAGCTTAAAGATTCCGTTACATACATACATACATACATACATGCATGCCAAGCTAATAAAAGCGTGTTAAAAACAATTAACCACTTTAGATTACCGTACAAATAACTCATAGTAGCTTCACAGTCCCGCAACACATGCAGTTGTTACATCAAAGCTAACTGCCGACATAATCGCCCTCGGGTGTGAAAGCTTTCTCGTAATCCGTTCAGCCAGCAGCAGGACGAGGAGTGCAAGGGACATCCTTTGTCGAATATCCTTGGAGGCGTGTTCGCGGATAGCGGGTGTAACTTACTATGAGTTAATTGTAACGTTGCCTAATGGTTATTAGTTAATAGTATGGTATTAACCATATATTTTTTTTTAAAGGTCGAAAAATGACTTAACGTTGATATTCGAAATGGCAAAGATATTAGGTACAAAGAAGTTTTTTTGTATATATCAAAGTTTAAATTATAAAATTTACTTGTTGATAGGAAAAAGCATTTTTTATCATTACTTCCAACGAAAACAGTCTTACCTTAATGTTTGTTGTATCTTTTATAAGGTATTTTTGTAAAAAGATGAGCGTTGCAGTCTGCAGACCCATGGATTTCCTTGTAGGTTAAGTCTTTTACTAGAGTTGGGGATTTTTACTTAAAGACTCAGTAACATCTTTGTAACTCAAACTGGTAAGTCTATTTTTCTTCCAAATTAAGTTCCTAAAAGCGTTCCGTAATGGTAAACACTTGCGCAGGTGGGCTGAGCTTCGCTGTGCTTTTGCTACGTCATCTGGTGACGAATTTAGGTTAAACGTGGTTTAAACGTGCGGATGAAAGTGCGATTTGTTGAGAGATTTGTGTATTTCAAACGGTTTAATCTGGTTTTATAAATATTTTTTTCCAAAATGCGTTGTTCAGTGGCGATGTGTAAGAACTAACTTTATTTTTAATAATTCAGCAAAATTTTAAATAAAAGAAAGAATTAAATGAAGATCCGTTATCTGAATGTTTACATAAAATTAGCAAAATTTTTATTTAGTATCATATTTTTTTATTAATGTTTTACACATTATTTACGTATACATATATTTAAATAAAAAACGTAAAACCAGGTAAATCACGTAAGAAAGGTGTAAAACACGAAAAAATATGATGCTTAAATAAAAATGAAGTTCATTTTATATTACATTTTAGATATGGGATTCTTATTCAAATCTAAAAAACTTTTTTATTTTACATTTAGGTAAAATATTAAAACTAAAGGCAGCTTTCTTGATCCCTTTTTAAATTTTTGTAGTTTTTGGAGCCCCTCTACAAAGCAAAAACAAACTTCTTAATGTGAATCTTTTTTTTAAGAAGCAAGAGCAGTTGTATACACGACTTTCTTGAGCATTTAAATTTTTGTTCCATTTGTCCCATTGTAAAGTCCATCCGTGTACGTATGTACTGTAGACTTACAATTTGATTTTATGGTTATTTCCAATGAATTACTATGAAGTAATTGTAGTAGTCATAATGTTATGTGTTGAGTTGATTGTATATATATTTTTTAAATAAAATTATTGAAAGCCTTCTTTAGTGTTACTTTTATTTTTAAGAATTAAAAATAAAAATATGGTAAATTTTACAACTCAATAGCAAACAGAATCACTCGTTATAACATATAACATAAAAATTTAAAGAAAAGTTTTTTCTTGTCAATGAACGAGTTTGCATATTTGAATAATATTTTTAGTACTAAACATTTTTTCTTTAAATAATTTTTCAATATTGTCAAAAATAACAGTACTTTTCTCCTGAAGAAAATTCATAATTGTTCCTTGCATTTTAGGTTTGCAGAACTTTTTATGGGGAATAATTGTTTTTCGTAAAATTAATAATAAAAAAGTTGCCCATATGTATGTACACAACTTAGGCGCGGACACACTGTATATTAGAATTATTAATTTTCTATACTTTCCTTCAGTTCTTTCCCAATATTTATTTATTGTATGATAGTTAGTAGACTGATATTTTGATGAATGTTCCATCCAACAGTCGGTAAACATTTTTCTCATAAGAATGTAAATATAATTTAACATTCAACAAAAAGTTTTATTTTAAACAGAAACGAGAAATTAGAAGTACACATTAACGACTTTATTTTATAAAGAAAAAGAGAAATAACTAATCTCTATAATATACCTACTAAAAATAAATTAAACAGTGTTAGAATCCAACATCACCGACGAAAGATATGTATTTACTGTTGCGTAAATAAAAATTCGTCACCACATGACGTCACTGCGCGAACCAGACAAATTTAAGCTCGCTATAAATCATATCTTCTTTATCTTTATATCATAAAATTATTAATGAAACTCATTTCTTTAGTTTACATCTAATCTTTACCATAAGATATACGCATAGTTTATTACTTTTTAATACATTAATTAAATAGTTTTAAAATAATAATTTTTGGATTTTTTTAAATAATTCTTCAAAAGAAATATTTCTTATGATTTTAAACCAACCCGTACTATAAGAAACTGCATTTTTATTTCATACATTTTAGTTATTTCAGAAAAAGCAAAAGCCTTAAATCCATGGTTAGGTGATCCAGTACTCTTAAGCACTATTTTTAAAATCTTTAATTTAAAAAAATATATGTGAAATACTCTAGACAGATTGTGAACCACGTATTTAACCATGTATCGTTTTTTTTTTGTTTAACTTAGACACCACAAAAACTTACCAATACATTCTTTGGTATCCACCGTAACTGACGTATTTCATTGGAAGACAAATCCAAATAGGTCACATTATCATAAATTTTCAACACAATCCTGACCTACGTCATTTAATCGATTTCCGTTTAACATTACTTTTTGTTTGATTGTGCTTATAAAAAATAATGCGTTGATCCCAAATTCATAACTTTCGGATATTTTCTCGTTAAATTTTTTAAACGAACAATCTACAATTATGGAATTATCAATTTTGTTGAAATAGCAAAAACATATGCTTCTTGGGCAATTTTTTGATGTGGACAACTGGACATTGTCTATTTTAAGTGTATCCAAACAAAAGTTTTCTTTGAATGTTACATGCAGAGTTGTGTTTTTTTGTTGTTCTGCAGCTTGCGTTGCAGAGTTTCATGACGTCACAGTTGCATTTTAAATGGATTCTGAGATAGGTCTCAGTGTCGTGTTCCAATTTTTGTTTGCAATACTGTACTGGCGAATTCTCTAAATAAGTTTGATACTTAACTCACTTATATTGTTGCTGTTGGATAAATCAACCACTATGTTGCAACTTTTTGGTATGAGAGTTTACCGGGAAATGCTGTAAAATTTACTTTAAGTATAATAACTCCTAATTTTTAATGGTACACCCGTATTTTCTAAGATTTTATATCCTTTAAGTTGTTCCAGATATAAAACCTATAATATACCCATAGCTCCAACCCTTCTAGTTTAAGAGAAAACGGCGTTTGAAAAGGTCCAGACGACGACAAAATATCCATGAAACTCTCTATTGTGAGGTCGTTTAGACCTTTTTAAACTCAGTTTTCTCTAAAACTAAAAGTTAGGTTATGGGTATATTATAGGTTTTATATCAGGAATAGCTTAAAGAATTTAAATCTTAGGAAATATACAGGGTGTTCCATTAAATTATCAGGGTTATCATACTTGGAAGTTCAAATTTTACAGCACTTCCGGTTAAACAGGAAGTAGTATTATAATGGTCTCTAATAGTAGAGTCTTTGGAAAGAACTATTTTAAGTTATTGCGATGTTCATTTGTTCATAAACTGCATATGTGCTGTCGTTTGGACATTTTCAAACGCCATTTTCTCCAAAACCAAAAGAGTTAGGTTATGAATATATCTAAGGTTTTATATCAGGAATGATCTGTAGAATTCAAATCTAAAAAAGTACAGGGTGTTCCATTTAAAATATCAAAAGTTATATCACTCCGGTTAAACCGAAGTAATACACAGATGCTATTATATCTAAAATTGGCATCCGATAATACAATATAATGTCCCTAAAACTGAAAACTGGGTACTTACCAATTCAATACTTGATATCTGATTATAACTTATATCCAAATGTTTTAAAGTCATCACAACATATACAAAAAATGCAGGAAACTTCGTTATTTTATTATTCCTTAAATTAATACTGATCGCATTAAATCTTCCAAGAGAATTCTGGAAATTATTGATTAAATTATTATTTAGGTCAATCGTCTCCAAGGTACCAATGCTCCAAAAAACATTTGAACTAAAAGTAGTTAATTTGTTTCCTCCCCATAAAAAAGATGTTGCGAAATTATTTAACGAACGCAACAAGGCTGTCGATAAAACTTCTATCTCATTCTCACTTAGATCAAGTAATGTTAATTTTGATAAATTTAGAAATGTATTGTTTTCAATTTTGGAAATGCTGTTTCTTGATAAATTCAAAACTAGTAATTCTTGACATTTTTTGTAGTAAATTTTGTTGTATGATTCTTATGTTGCAGTTACTTATATTTAAAAGATTTTAACGATGAGAGACCATCGAAAATATTGTTTGGTAAATTTAGATTTTTGTTGTTTGACAAGTCCAAGTATTCCAGCATTGACATTGATGAAAAAGTGTCCTGTTCTATAATTTTTAAACTATTTTTACTTAAATTTAGATATTTAATGTCAGTAAAGTTTAAAAAATGTAGTATTTTCCAAGTAAATTATTAGGTTTCTACTTAAATCCAATGATGTTAGGTTAGTTGCACCATCGAAAACTCCCTGGTTTAACACTTTTATCCCATTTTCTTCTAAACTTAACTTTTTAAGTTTCTTAAGGTTCTGAAATGCTCTATTCCCCTAATTCTTCCAAGTTGTTTGACGACAAGTCTAGAGTTTCTATATTAGGAATATTTTTTTAAGTAATTGCTAAGATTTTGCACTTGAAGTTTTCTTAGCATTAAAGTCTGTAGCCGAGATCCAAATTGTGGTCCCACTATAGAAACATTTATGTTTTTGATTCTTTTAGACGTACCCTCGATGGTAAGGTGCCTGATATTATTTTCATTTTCAAAAATTTTGCTTGTGGTACTTATATTGTAAAGTTTATTGAGATCAAAAGTATATCTTATACTTTTTTCTTTGGATTTGTAACACTTTTTAATCATATCATCTAAAGTAAGTTGTGAGCTGTCATTAATAATTGACAGATAACTTGCATCAAATGTTTGAATGACATCTGTGTTTGGTGAGATCAGTTTTCTACAATAAATGGTAATTTCTTTGGTATGCAAATAAATGCTTAAGTCTGATATAGGTTGGGTGCACCTGATGAATTTTGAGGTTTTCTGTATGCAGTTACATTTTTTGTAACAGTGTTGTGTGAAAGCTGATGGTACGAAGATGAGAATGGTAGAGAGTACTACAAGTGTTCTTAAAGTGTTCATACTAGTTATAAGTGTCAGTCTAAAAATAAAATTAAAAGACATTAACAAGTAATGCTTTTTTAGATTATTGGTAGGGTGGTAGGTAGGTGGTAGGGGTATAGTATAGTCAATTTATACTGCGTCACTTTTATGTATGGAAACGATCGATTATTTGCTAAAGTAAGATAGCTAGCAAAGAATGTTAAAAGATTCTAAAAACAAATATTAAGCACACTACATACCAAATCTTAACCATTTTCAAGATATCGAGTTTCAAATATTGTTTTTAAATAAATTATTACATTTATTAATTTTCTAGTCCATCAAGTTACCTTAGAAAATATTTATCTCCATAACAATGTTGTTTTGTCATTTTGACAACAGATATGCCAAAAACACCTACATGTACAATTTGTGAACAATATTCGCGTAAAAATGGCACGTTTAAGTGATACCGAGCGCATTGAAATTTCAATGATGATAGGATACGGCGATAGAACACGGAGTTTTACCCAAGTGGTGAATATTTTTTAATGAATTGCATCCAGATCGGGAACCTTTAACTAAATCAACTGTTTTCAAAACATTTCAGCATTTTCATGAAACTGGAGGTGTGAAAGATCGACCAAAAGTGGAAGCCCGGTAAGCATTACTAATGAAGAAAATTCTCTAATGTCATGTTAGATGTGGTAGAAAATTCAATAAATTCGACACAACAGCTTATCATAATATGAGTCGATATTCTATTCAAAAAAATTACCAAAATAGAGAGATTCAAACCACATAAAATTCATTTGTTACAAGAATTGAGTAAAGACGATTTTGATCGCAGAATTCAGTTTTGCAAAATCATGAATGGAAATGTTTTCTGACGAATCAACATTTTGTTTAAACGGGCACGTAAATCGACATAAGTGTAGATATTGGTCAGACAAAAACCCACATTGGATGGAACAAGTTCGTACCCAACGATTACAAAAAACAATGTTGGGTGTGGCATTATTGGTGAAAATGTCATAGGACCCTATTTTATCCATGGAAATTTGAACTCTAAACGATATTTGTTACTTTTACAAGAGAATATTGTTCCACAGCTCAGACCTTTATTTCCGAACCATAATAATCCCAATTTACCGGCTAAACAAATATGGTTTTAACAAGATAGGGTCCACTACATTTTGAACGGATGGTGAGGGAATATCTAGAGGGAACTTTTTCTGGTAAATGGATTGGGCGCAGAGGTGCAATGGAATGGCCTGCTAGGTCTCCTGATATGACCCTTCTTGACTTTTTTCCTTTGGGGCCATATCAAAAATTTAGTGCACAAAAATAGGCCACAAAATATTGAATATTTGCAACACAGAATAATGCATAAAGTTTCCAGTATTGCTCCCAATATCCTTTTAGATTCGCTACAAAATTTTGTTCAACGAATTCATTACTGCTAGGAGGTAAACGGTTGACACTTTGAGCACCTTATAAAATATGATTTTAAATTGTTGTTTACTTAAACTTAGTTGTCTTTTTATTATTGGTATTAAATTAATTTGAAAACGATATTCGAAATTTGATATCTCAAAAACGGTTAGATTGAGTATGTAGTGTGCTTAACATTTTTTTAGAATCTTGTAAATAAATAATTGAAATATTGAATAATATACAGGGGGTTCCATTTAAAATAATGTAACTTGGTTCTTCCATGGCTTTTTGACTGGTCCTGTATACTTAGTTTATATTCAGTGTAATAGATTTCTAAAAACCCTAAAAGTTTTCTATTTAGCATTCTTCGCTAGCTATCCTACTTTAGCAAATAATCGACCGTTTTCATACATAAAAGCGACCCTGTATATACAAAAAGGGGTTACGAAATAAACACATCTTTAGACGGGGGTTTGGGTCGCGAGAAAAGATAAGCAACAGGGAAAAATGGCCGCAAGTAACTACGTTTGTGTTTTTCGTTTTGCGTCGGTTAAAAGGTATATTGCCCTATTTTTTTTAGGTTAGAATCCCTAGATCACAAAACATGTTTGTGTGTTTACATTTTATTTCCTAATTACGACCTAACAAATTCAGGGGCTAATTTATGAGGTATGAAGGTTACAGCAGTACCTTGTGGGATATCCTGTATATCACACTAAAATTAAAACGTTAAAATGTTTTTATTCAAGAAAAAAATAGGCTGGATAGTAATTTAGTTGTCACAAGGTATATCCAAATTATATAAATTTATGTTTGTTATTTGTTAATTTATTTTAGTTTGGTGTTGGGTGTAGATTTTTTCTCAATAACTCTGAAAAACCTACAAAAACCTTTTACCCTGTATATCTCCTGAACCGTTTACTTTAGCGCAGTTATGGGTAAAATTATTTTTGTTTATAATTAAATGTACAGGGTATTCCATTTAATCAATCAAGTCAATTCTAAGTATTTTTATTAAAGGTACTATACAGGGTGTTCATTTCAAACCTTTCCACTCAAGTTATCTTCGAAACGAGACCGATTTAAGAAAATCGCCGAAACACGTCAAGATATTTATTGAGGGGAACGTTTTTACAAAAAATTGGACGGCGCCCCTTTAACCCCTTAAACACCAGGGCCACCACCCCAAAATTCTTAAATGAGAAGGCGGGTCGAATGATACATCATTTTAAAGCTTCTGACGAGTACTTTATAACCCTAGAATATGAAGTCAATATCTTCACCTATTACAAAATGGCGGTACTTTAAAATTACCTAAATACCTGATTTGGATGGCCATATTTTCGAAACTAATAAAGTTAGATGTACCTAATGTGGTATTTTCTTAAAGCTCATTTAAAGATCTTTTTAATGGTAAAATAATATACAGGGTTCTTAAATAAAAAAATATGTACTTTTTCTTCTACCTTTTATATTACTACCAGTATCACCATTAAAAAGACCTTTAAAAGAGCTTTAAGAAAACACCACATTAGGTACATCTAACTTTATTAGTTTCGGAAATATGGCCATCCAAATCAGGTATTTAGGTAATTTAGTACCGCCATTTTGTAATAGGTGAAGATATTGACTTCATATTCTAGGGTTATAAAGTACTCGTCAGGAGCTTTAAAATGATGCATCATTCGACCCGCCTTCTCATTTAAGAATTTGGGGTGGTGGTCCTGGTGTTTAGAGGCACCGTCAATTTTTTGTAAAACGTTCCCCCTCAATAAATATCTTAACGTGTTTCGCCGATTTTCTTAAATCTGTCTCGTTTCGAAGATAACTTGAGTGGAAAGTTTTAAATGAACACCCTGTATAGTACCTTAATAAAAATACTTAGAATTGAGCGAACAATTCAAAAATATAATTATAAATATGGTGTTCCATTTAAAAAATGCAACATAAATGGCGTAATTCTTTGGTTTTTCATACAATTGTTTTTTCAATACGATTTTTAAATTCTCCAAGCTAAAATACATCGATTGGCTACCTTGAATCTATTAAAAAATATGAAGAAAGTCAAAAAATATGCAATTTTTCCGCTTAAATGGAATGCCATGTTCACTGTTTTTGTATAAAACAATATATATAGCATAAATCATAAGCGTAACTAGCCATCGAACCGAAGCTAAAATTTCACATGAAATAAACATTTTTTTCTCGTATCACATTTTTTAAATTATGTTATAAACCTTTTTTCGCCTAATTTACCTGGTTTTGATAAACGATGTATTTAATGTCAAAGTGTTTTAAATGTTTTTAATTTAAATACAAAAATGTAAAAATGAAGTAAAAAGGTGTTGGACATGAATAAATAAAAATATGATACTAAAAAAATGTCTATTTCATGTGGAATTTTCGATATGAGATCCTTATTCAAATCTAGAAAGGTTTTTTATTTTAACATTTTGCTAAATTATTAAAAATAAAGGCAGTTTTCTGTTGGTCCATTTATGTGTACTTTTTGAAGCCCTGTACAAAACAAAACAAATTTCTGAAAGTGAATCTGGCTTTTTAAGAAGCAACTTATACAAGGGCACCACCTACATACATTGAGTTTATCTGAAGTTACACACAAAGTAAAATAGTAACGTAAGTGGGTGTGCACAGTTTATGTGTGTTTACATGTGTTATTCAGACGAGTGCACAACACGGAACGTGTTTTTGCCCTCGCGTAAGTAATTTCATAACGTACTTTGGACATATTTTATTGACCAGTTACTATTTTTTGATTCGATTATTGCTATTTAATCCTAATTATAATAATACAAAGGCACTAATTTAATGTGTAAATTATATAGATAAATACGGTTTTTCTACTTCAATGTTTTATTATTAATTAGCATTTAGCAAGTTTATGGGGCACATTCATACTGTATAATTGTACCGCTGGCCCTTTCATGAACATTTTTTAGCCACTATTTTTGTTCACACCGACGATTATAGTTGTAGAATATTATATACAGTACGTCTACTTTATAATGCTTCCAGATTACGAAGTTTCTTTACAATTATCACAAGAAAACAAACCCTGCAGTTTCAGTAAAATTTGATCAAAAACCCACCACTGAAAGTTACCTAGTTTAACCAGCACTGCCAGCAGTCATTTTTATCGTTCATACCCGTAAATCATCATTTAATAAAGAAAAAGTCAAAGAATTGAACTTCACTGACAAACCAGCTGCAAACTGCAAAATGTTACCAAATCAGTTTCAGCAAAACAGAAGCAGGCGGCGATCTGTCGATTCGAAAAACTTAGTCAGAAACATATTCTCCGAGCATATCACAAGCTAAGATTGAACTAACCACACTTACCCCTTGGCATAATTTCCTGATTTTGTTAGTGGCACACACACTTGATTTTTGCCTTTAAAACCTCATTTGTTGTATATTTTCAATATCTTCTGAAGCTCACTGTATAGTTGTGTTAACAGCGTACAAACAAAAATTGTTTATTAATGTGTCTTTGGTAGATAACCATACATGTAACGTAAAGACCGTTTAATGACACTCTGTTCACTATTCGTTACTTATGGTTCATATCACGAAACTATTGCGATGTTAAAATAGGCATTAACAGATTTGGATAAAACCTGTTTTTAATTTTGAATTTTACTATTTGTTTTGTATGTTATAAAAATGTATTTGTGTTTTTTTATAAAAGTATGGTATAAAACAATAATAAACAATAATTATGACGAATTAATAGTGATGTTAAATGTGCCCTTCGTTGTATGAATGTACCCCACTAATGGGGTACATTCATACATTTTGCTTTTTTGTAAAAGTCTTATGGAAACTCGCGCATGTAGAATTTTCAATAATATAAAGGTTCTACTACAATATAAAAATGGTTAAGCTACTAGTGTGTCATAAATTAAAAGAGATATACCTAAAACACGGCATTCCACAAAGCAAAATATAAAAACTGTATGAAGCCTCCCCACTTTCCCCTACATGACTTTCTTAAAAATTTAAATTAGTTATTGGTCTATTTGTCCTATCCATAAGTCCATCCGTGGACATACTCTATGTAACAAAGGTACAATAGCACGTTGTACCTACTTACACGCCTGTACCTATTAGTTTTTTTACATTTGCATATATGGTACATTTTTGCTGGAGGGGAGGCTACCCCCCCGTGGTTACATCGATGGTTAAAATTATTCTTTACCTTTATAAGTTAACTTTGGCCTTACTTTTAAATCTAATGTCATCGTACTAATATAAAATGTTTGTTTAATTAAAAAAAAACACATAAAACACTTACCTAACCTATCCTAATAGTAGGAAAAAGTTTATATTCAAGGTAATTTTAATTTTTTCCACACTATCACTTTTATGTCATTTATGGCACGTTCTGTATTTTAAAACAGTCAGCATAATTATAAATATTTTAAAGAAGTTAGTTTAACCTTTAAATTATAATAATGAATTATAATTGCCTTAAAATCTTGTCATGGACTTTTTTGTTAATGACAAAGTGTATCAGAAAATATTTCATTCGCGTCAATAAACAAACTAATGTGGTCAACTGGAAATTAAGTTTAAGTTTTCTGCTAATAAATAATTAAAATGGTAAATTTATATGCAATAACGTATATATTTTACAGTTACAGTTAAGGTTGGAATTACCAGACAGATGTACATTTTTGCGTCGTTCGGTTTTCCAAATTAAGAAGTTATTTCCATATATCCCCTTTATTAAGATTAATTATGCATGTTTTGTAAATAAAGACCAATTATTTTTAGTTAAGTATTTAACCTCGATTTATTAATGACCTTGCTCTTAGAAGCTGGTATAAATATTTCGATGGCTTCTGCTCCAAGGAATTATTTGTCCGCTGGTGAAGCAACACAAGGTGGCCCTGCTTTCACCTGTCTTCACAGCCGAACAAAAGTGGTACTAAAATTATTGTTTGCCTGTACAAATTTTAACTGCTTTATCTTTTATCATTTAGGAATAAGAAATGAGCAAATTAACATCAAAAATTTAAGATAAATAAAGAGTGTAAACTTTTTTAAATTAAACACTCTTTATATTGTAACAGACTTTCAAAAATGTGTTTAGGTTATAGAATTTTAGAGTTAGGATCATTTAATTTAGGTTGTTAGCAATTTATTTGGTAATTTTCTGGAAACCGACGGCAACTCCGATTTTGACGAAATTTGTTATACAGGGTTTTTGGGGCGCTGATCATGAATCTGAAAGAATTGTTGGCGGAAACGTTTCGTTCTCGGAATATCCATCATCAAAGTTGGTATTTGAACTAAACTTATTTTCACTATATTCCTCCTTCTTTTGCAGACAATTCTTGATTTAAAGCTAAAGTGTCACACAATATTTGATTTTCACCTTTTTAAACCCCATTTTTCTACGTTTTTACATTATTTTGCAATAAATTGCGTGGCTTTTCTTCTGCTTTGATAGTGCAGCAACCATACACATACACTGGGCTTCATGGCACACTGGGATTGAAATGATTCAAAGTATGGCTATGCAATTTAATGCAAAATAATGTAAAATACAACAAAAAAACAGGTTTAAAGAGTTGAAAATCAAACATTTGTGACACTTTAGCGTAATTAAATTGTGTTCAAAATTGATGGTGAGAAATAAGCTTTAGTTCAAATTTGTTTGATGATGAATCTCGGGGCAAACGTTTCCGCCAAATATCCTTTCGGGTAGTGATCAACGCCCCCGCCCGTATATATTTCGTCCCATCACCAAACTCTGAAAATTACCATTTATTTAAATAATTTACCTTACTTTTTCCGGAAGTTCTTTCATTACTTTCGAGGGTTTTCTAAAACGCCCGAATTATCCATTAAAGAACTTTTATGCCATCCCGTACTATGGAATTTTTCACAGTATTTCTCGAAGATTCTAGATCATTCTTTGCTCTTCCACCATACTATAAAAAAGGGCGACGGGGAAACCTCAGATCCGGTTAGTATAGATTCGACTTTTTGTGCTGTAATCTTCGAAACATTGACAAGTGAAGATTTTGTCGTTGTTATGCCATAGTTACGTTCCATTGTTAATAAAGGTATAAAAACGAAGACACGTGTTTTTATACGAGGTGTTTTCGAAACAATATTAATTATGTTACCATTAAAAAGTTTTTTTTAAACGCTCTACAAAAAAATACCAATTAGGTTTATCTACCTTTAATCTTATATCTAAACAACAGATATTGTCAGTCATGAGTTTTAGTACCTTTAAGTTTGTACATAGTAAAAAAACCATACTTTAATTTATGTTACATTTTACACTAAATCTACAAAACAACACTAAATTTATAAGGAAACCTATTATACAAGGTGAAATTTTAAATAAAAAAAAATCTTGAGAAAAATTTATTTTTATTTTTAAGAGGGATCCTCATTTCTCATTTACATTTTTTGGGAATTAAATAAAACGTTTTTATTTAATTACAGTAGTGGTTTGTAAGATTAATGTTTTTTAGGTAAATCACTGAATGGGATTTGTTGAAAGAAATCAAGTTAAAAGCAATAATTTATTTCAATATTTTTAAAGGCGTTGCATTAAAATATTTTGAAAATTAAAATTGGAGGTGTAATAAAATTGTTTTTCCACGACCGTTAAAAAAAATGCTGTTTTTTAATCGTTAATATAAAGGTAAAATACTTAATTTTAGTACACTACATAAAGTGTTACAAAAAGTAACTTTTTTAACACTTCGAAGCCTTTTTTTACACTTTAACTTAGTGCTTTGTTTCAATACCTACTACAATAAACTTAAATATCAATTTATGCAATGTAACAGTAAACGCGACATCAACTGAACCAAACGTTCAAGTTACCTTTGATTTCGTCATTATTTCGTTTAGTTCATGTGTCACTAGTGTTACAATTTGACAGTTTGCAAATAAATTTATTAGAAATTATTAAAAATTGATTGGATGACTAAAAATTGAAAAGGAATTTATACTGTTTTAGTTTTATTTCTACAAAAAGTAAGTACATACAATTTTCTTAAATTAAATAATAAATGCATAGTTATGAAGAGGATAATTGTCTCAAAAATTAAAATTAATAGGTTACGATAAATAAAACATGTATAGGATGGTATTTGGGAAAATATTTATACGGTCGTGGAAAAAATATAGTATGTAACACATGCATAAAGTGCCTTTTTACTCATGGGATTGCCGTACTCGCCTAACGGCTCAGTGCAGTCAGTGCATAAAGTATCACTTTATGCACTTGTTACATAAATTACTATTTTAGCATTGTATTTTTTTAAACATCACCCTGCATAATAAAAAAGTAAGTCTAAAAATAGTAATTGAGCAAAATGTTTAAACAAAATAGATATAGAAGTTTTTTGATAAAAAGTGTTCTAGGTGCATCAGTGTAGATTGTAGTTGACTTACTGGCCTTTAAGAAAAAAATGGGTTTATGGTGTCAACAAAGTTAAAAATAAAACTTAATAACATTTTGGAAGCAAGCCCACCATAGTTCTCAAGAACTAATTTAATTAAAAATATTGGGTTACTTTTGCTAAATACTAATGAAGTTAAAAAAAACTCCTTATTGTTAAAAAAATACTAAATATAGGTACCTGTCCCATCAGATTAATATATCATTTATGGTTAATTATACATCCGACCCCCTTAGAATATTGTTCTTATATCTGGGGCATGGCGTCCACACAATCCTAAGCATTTTTGATTTCATTCAAAGAGGAGCCATTTGTTTTATTAACGATCCTTTACTTACAGAAAGGCTTTCCTCTCTTGCCCATCGTCGAGTTGTGGGGATTTATCCCTTTTTATAGGTACTTCCTTGGCTTATGCTCGGAAGAATTGTCCAGTATAATTCCTCCACTCACGGTTCCCAACAGAGAAACTTGTGGTTCCGCGCGTATGCATCCCTATACGGTCCAACTGGACAGGCCCCGAACTTCCCACTTTGTTCGTTCTTTTATCTCTAGAGTTTCTAGAATGTGGAACCTGCTGCCCGCGTGAGTTCTCTCCTTCCCCCAAAATCTTCAAGTATTTAAGTCCCGTGTCAATAAACTCCTCTTACCTCGCTTAAGACACCCACGGTACGTTAGTACTTAGGCTTTTAGCCTTCGTGGTTTGTTTAAAGATGTAAAAAGTCAAAATTAAAAACACTTTGAAACGATTTTAAATTTAAAAAGGAATTCTGATTATAGTTAAACTTTAGTTATTTTTTTAAAGAGGTTCCAAGTAATGGTGGTGCACTTGTCAATGTGTCGTAGTTGTAGTCTTTAAGGAACAGGGTCAAACTTGAAGTCATTTCCCCACGATAATCGCACTTGGTATGGCAAACCTAACTCTTCGGAATTATAATAACTGTGTTTTAAAAAGTTTCACAAATGCCATGTAAGTATATTTTACCATTTAACTTGATGCAAACTATTCCAAAACCTATCTGGATTTTTAAAGACCACGATTTATGGATCTAAATTAGGCCGTGTCTTTTTTTTTTCAGTTTGGGCAAATACTTTATCCCTACGCCACCAACTGACCCGAGATTGCCAAGCCGTCAAAAATTCCAAAGCCAACTTTTCTTGAAGTTGATCTTACGCAGCTTGTCCCCTGTATATGTCTTTTATTCAGTTTGTATCCGAGGAGTACTAATATATTACAGGCTTATGCCAACACGAAGCGCTTGGCCTCAGCCCCATGTGTATCGATTTATAAGCTTTTAACATGTATATTACATCATAAGTGTGGAAAATGACTAATTTCACACGAGTGGGAATATTGTAGCACGAGGCGTTAGCCGAGTGCGACAAACCCACGAGTGTAAGAAAGTCATTTTCACACGAGTACTGTACACTATTTTTCCTACGACCACAAATTATTCACCAAAAAAAAAAAATAAAGTTTGTCTGTTCAGAAAAATAAAAAACAATTGAGAACTTTGCAACACTAGGGTGATATTTACTTTGCAACACTAGTGTGATATGTACTTTTCCTCACTGCTCTATTATACTGTTTTGACAATATTTTTACATCGAAAATCACCTACCTAGAAGCATTATATAACTTTTCTCATTTTGGAATTTAAAAAGGCCCCCACTTAATAAAAATTGTATGGTTTTGTTAGGTAATAACGGTAATTGTTTAATACGGTTTTCTGCTATTATAAGGGTTTTTTAAAAATTATCGATACTTACATATTGTAGACACTCTTCTAAATAAAATGTAAGTGGTGCATATCCAAAATATTCCGTTTTTTAAAAATATCAGTAAACAAACTTACGGGACCGGGGAGTGAAAAGGGGTGCTGGGTGGGGTAAAATTGGTAAAACGAGTTAATGAAACTGAACATCACATGTAAAATTAAGTAAAAATTACAGTTTTTCCTCATATTTTTAAGAAAAAATATAAAAAATATGAAAATTGTAAATGCATAACCTAAAGTCCTAAAAGTAAGAAAAAACGACTACCAAACGTCAGTTACCATGCAAAATATGGAAAGCATTTATATAGGAGAAGCACTTGACAGCAACGTC
Source organism: Listronotus bonariensis (assembly GCA_014170235.1). NCBI lineage: Eukaryota > Metazoa > Arthropoda > Insecta > Coleoptera > Curculionidae > Listronotus > Listronotus bonariensis. The sequence goes on along the minus strand of JACEGR010003973.1, from coordinate 60,449 downwards.
GGAAGAGGGTCTGATTCTATTTAGGAATGGATAAAAGAAAGTGGATTCATTAAGTGTGTATTAGCCTTTAGGTTTAATTAGGGATTAAAAAAAGATTTAACTAGTTGTTTGAGTACACGAAGAAGGAGAGAAAGGAATTTGATCTATAGGCTTTTTTCTCTGGCGCTTTAAGTCGAGACGGTCAAGCGGCAAGGCTGCCTCTATAAGGTGCGTGCCGTGCTGCAGGTAGGGAGATTTTTAATTTGAGTGTAACATACCCGACAGCACTGTGCCACCTGAACACGATCTGTCAGTGAAAAGTTGTTTTTTGTGGTAATGTCTATTTTTGTTTATGTTTTTATTTTTTCGGAAATTTTATTATTACTCTTTTTCAATATTGGAAGAAACTTATACTGTGCAGTAACTTAACGTCAATAAGATGATTTTCGCTAATTTGGGTTCTACTGTTTAAGGTAAGTAAAAATCTTTTTTACTGTCACTACAATAAATATGTCACTTGCAAACCAATAGCAGTTTTTAGAATGACATCACTTCTGCAACACTAGTGCTGTAAAGTACTTTGCAACATCTAGTGTGATATAACGCATTTTCTATGCATGTTTTTTTTTAGGTGGGTCAAATTCTTTAAGTATGTAATAATTCCTCGCTATACAACGTGTTACTTTTTTATCTTTTGTAAAAACAATATAATACTTTTATGGAGGGACTTTAATAATGTGATGTTTTTTACTTCTGCCGAACAAAAGTGTACCATACAAGTAACCATTGCAAAACCTATAAAATACTAAATGAACATTTTTTTTATTATACAAATGCAAACACGTTTCAATGGTATGATGACTTTTATCATATATACAGGCAGAGCTTACTTACATCTTACATATGTGTTTATATATCAAATTGATCCTTCTATCCTTCTATTTGGAGAAATATTCATATATGGGTAACACAGCTGCCATGTCTTGTCACTTTTCTTTTAAATGTTTTAGGTATTAACGCCAGTTCTAGTTCCATAAAGCAATATTAGTATCTAGTACTATATAAAATACATAGGAAAACAAAAATAGCATTTTTTATTGCCACCCGCCAAATCCAATCTGAATTCTGCATAAAGAACCTGTTGATGGTTGATGGTCGACTTTTAAATGGCAGAAATGACCACTTGCGTTGTTGAACCCATTGTTAATAAAAAAAAGCACGGGCAATATGCGATAAAAAACGACGCACAAAGGTACGACCTCCGACACCAACGGCCAAACACATTGCCAAAAAATAAGAAATAAATAAACAAACAGCGCATAACCTAAGAAGAAATAGAGGCCTTTTTTCGTGTTAATACGGTTCAAAACATTTAAACACCTATCTCCTATCTAACTCCCTATATTTATATTGTCATTTTAAATGCGGTTTTACGGAACCATTTTGATGAATCCGGTTAACACGAAAAATGACATAAAAATAACGACGGAGAGAGACGGCAGCATCACTGAAAGTATTTTGGTTTGCGCATGTCCCAACTGATAGAAACGCCTTACCAAGTGCCTGGCAGCGAAATGGTTTGCTTAGTTACCGCGCAGGCGGCTTCACGGCTAGGCGTTGACCCCTTTTTTGTTGTAGTGTTTTCCAGGTTTCTCTTTGTCCCGAGGCATCTGGCATTTCATATAGAAAATCCGGTCCATAGAACACACTCTGACCGTCTGTAATTAAAAACTCTTTTCTTTAAAAAGAAACTCAAAAAGCTGAAAACCACGGTAGAAAACAAATGCACAAAGCGGTCACTCTTCGGCTGATCGAAGTTCACCCAGCTAATTTTACCATCATTTTATATTTGCCCGCTCCGAATATACATAATAAACATTATTGCTTGACCTAATTTCTTATTTCGGCATGATTTGTAACAATAAAATGTTAGGAAAGGCCATTTCCTTTAAATTATGTAAAACACGTAAAATATTTGAATTAGCTGCCATTATAAATAAAATAGATCAAAAAATTGCTCAATGTTAGTTAAACACCAATGTTAATAATATGGTTTGAAAAGTATGAATATGGGTTGCAGGTATGCCTTCAAAAACGAATAATTATTTGCCCGCAACAAAAAAGGCATGCTTTATTTAATCAGGATTGGTATGCCGCCATTTTTGTATGCTTCGCCGGCAATTCGCCTGCATGTAAAATTTATTGGCAATTAAGTGTTTATTTAGGGTTGACTTTAATGCGTGTTAGATGTTGGCATAATATTGCCATCAATTGCCAATGCTTTACCATCAATGCCAATATAAAAATGTACATTGCCGGCAAATAGTGTTTGCTAACAATAAACCAATAAATAAATAAAGAGTATGTAATAAAATTAAAAAAAAGATAGTAAATCAAAAGAAAACACTTTAAAATAGTAAGTATTTATTAGAGGACACTTCACACTAAATTTTCAGATCCAAAACATAGGGAGAAATATTTTAAAGGAGTTAAAATGTCAAAAAAACTATTATAATATATATATAATTTTTTTATTAACACGTCTTAAAAACTTTTAATAGGGCAACTCCCTGATTCCATATAATTTTTTTAGGTAACTACAAATTAAAGGGTTTTAAACAAAATGTTTACAGCTACTAACAGTCTACTTGAATAACACGCCTTCTTGACTAGCCATCACCAATTAATTACACAACACACCACTAATTAAGTAATGTGATACACTTATTTATGTCTACTAAAAACTCTTTTCTATAAAAAAGAAACTAAAAAGCTAGAAAACCACGTAGAAAACATTTGCACAAAGCGGCCAAACAAAAGCAAGGTTGCCTCATCTGTCAAATTGTCAAATCTTGTATTTCGGCTAAGCGGGAAATTTGAATTTATCACCTTCGGTCGAAAATCGTCGAAATTAACCTAGCTAATTTTACCATCATTTTATTTTATTCTCTCAAAATACATAATAAACATTTTGTTTGACTTAATTTTTATTTGCATGATTTGTATCAATAAAATGTTAGGAAAAGGCCATTTTCTTTAAATTATGTAAAAAAACATAAAATAATGTTGTTTAGCCGCCATTATAAATAAACAGATCAAAAAATTGCTCGAAATGTTAGTTAAATACCAATGTTAATAATATGGTTTGAAAAGTATGAATATGCGTTGAAGGTTTGCCTTCAAAAATCCAATATTTATTTGCCTGCAACAAAAGGCATGTTTCATTTAATCAGGATTGGTATGCCGCCATTTTTGTATGCTTGCCAGCAATTCGCCTGCATGTAAAATTTATTGGCAATTGAGTGTTTATTTAGTTAGGGTTAACTTTTTTAATGCGTATTAGATGTTGGCATAATATTGCTACCAATTGCCAATGCTTTACCATCAATGCCAATATGAAAAATGTATATTGCCGGCAAATAGTGTTTGCTGGGTGAAATACACCATATTTTAAAAATGTTATAACCATAGGTATCCCACAAAAACCACATAGAGTTTAAGTGTATTTAGAGTCCACTCTGCCTCATGAAGGGATTCAAAAACATATGCAATGTGTTCACGTTCACGCTAAAATAGGCAGGAATTCTCATTGGTTCAAAGCAACATGGTTTCTAAATTATACTGTGATATTTCTTTTATTGCGACACCTAAGTCGTAGTCGTACCTTAGTGCACAGTGGAGAGATTTAAGCAATTAAATTTCATAACCCTATATTATTATTCTAGCAATGTTATTTCATTATTTTTGATCAGAAATTAAATTCCGCCCCTGTATGGCAAGGCTTGAGCTTTGCAATAATTATGTTTTTATTGCGTTTAACTAAATAGACGTACAGAAATCACGATACCATGCGTTGATCACTGTTTCAGGTCTGCACACATAACCGCAACGAGTCAGAAGGCTGTGCGTCTCCGGCTTGTAAACTGTAGGGGGATGTGGTGCAGCATTGTATTTAATAAATATCAGTAATATGGTCTGTTATACTTATGCTTCAGGTTATAATAAAATAAACCCTCGACAAACAGGTAACACAGTGTTACCTATAACACACTCAAATTTTGGATGAAAAGAAACAGAAATAGGTAGGAAAATCTGTTTAACCTAACAGGAGATATACATAGAAAACAATAGACGCTTGACAAAATGCTCTTATATTTTTGAAGGCTTCAAAAATTGCTTTTAAAATTCCCTCCTAATTAATCTGCTCCACTTTCCCCTATTATTGTAAATTAGGAGCTTAATGCGGTCTTGGTGCTATAAGTTGTAGGTTTTTTTAATGTTGATAACTTTTAAATTAAACCTTTTTAAATAGAAGCTATTATTCAGCTTGGAATTGCACAAAACCATATTTACCCTTAAAGCCACCCCCTTCCCCCCCACAAATGCATTATTTTAGTCGGTAAGTGTTTTTCTTAAATAGTTAGGATGCACTTAACAAAACTATAACATTAGTTTGCTCTAGGGCAATTTTTTTGCAATCAGGTGTTTCGTCTGGACTATTATTATTTTAATCACTTATTTTTTTTTCAAACAAATCTGCCATCCTTTAATTACGAAGTCACTAATGTAAACTATTTAAAAGTAAATATATAAAATTAAAAACCTTTAAAAAAATTTCTTCTTTACAATAGGAGAAGAAAAAACGACTCTAAAGACTTAAATGGTCGCATTACTTCTTGGGAACGTCCTTAAAATGTCTATTTAATTTTCTGTAACCTTATGGTCTCTTTTGCACACTTGCATTTTTTACGACTAATCTGATCCGTCATATTTGGTAATTAATACTTACTTATAAGCGCTGAACTTACCTACTTTGAAGTTTCTTGTAACTATACATATTCCATCCTTCCGGAAAACATTTCTACTACCTCCCCAACGTCATGATATTGAGGACAAATGACGTGTACGTCCTCCGTATGTCCTGCTGGATAAACTAGGATCCTATTTTTGCTAGGACAAAGACGAGAATTTCGTCTTTCGTTTCCTTTATTTTCAGATAGATAAAATTACAATCTTCTTCAGGTTCTATAAGCCAGGGTTGTTGAAGACAATACCTTAAAAGAAGTGCAATGTTTTAAGGAATCAAGAATGCTTAGGGTTGTGGGGACATGCCATGCCCCAGATAATGGGAACAATATTCCAAGGGAGGCTGGATTTGGGGGACACATATAAAGTGTATAAATTAGAAGCGGAAGAATGCTTTGGCTCGAAAGCGAAATCCAAGCTTTCTTTGAAGCCGCTTCCGGCTATAGATATAATGTGTTTATGCCAGTTAGTTGCTTACCAAATGTGACGCCCACAAGATTGAAGGTGTCTTTGCTCTGTAAAACTTGGCCGCTCATAAGTAGAGGATGAGTATTTCATGACTCTTTTCGCGACAAGAAACATGATTGTGTTTTGGATGCATATGTTTCTTTTGGTAGGAATGTGATGTCTTACAGTACAAGTGAATGCGACAATCTCATAAGTAAAAAGACACGTTATGCCTGTGTTGCATATTATATTTTTCTACGACCGTATAAATTTTATAATATCACTTTCTAGGTCATCCAAATTCAGTATTATTTTTAATTGTTAATAATTCCTATTTAATTTCGCCGCAAACTGCCAAAGTTTAAATCAAGGGCACATAAACTAGAAGAAGAAATGGCGGATTAATTACAACTTGATTTTTTCGTTTTGTTGATGTCGAACTTATTATTTTATTATACCTTATTGTTTTCAAATTATTTAAAAATAAACTCCAATGGGGAACAAATAAATAAAAAAAAAAACACAGATTTAAAGTGTAAAACAAAGCGTGGAACTTTTTAAAACTTTGCCAAATTATTTTTGTACACTTTAGTGAGGTGAGAACTTTATGCATTCGTACTAACGGTAAAAACAGCATATTTTTGCAAAAATAAATGTATAAAAACAAAGTCGTTCTATATAGGGTCGCGACATTCGGCCATATTGCTTTGACGTGTTATGACGTCACATCTCCCATTTTCGGCCATGTTATACAGTGCCCGAGATATACAGTTTATTGTATTAGTAGAACAACCGTTTACACAACAGATTTTAATTAATATTAAGTTGTAAATGGTTTTACTTTAAATAAAAAACATTTGAATTACGATCTTTCAACAAAACATCACTTCCAAAACAATGCAAAATGAAATGCGCAAATTCTAGACGCCACTGGATTGATCATCAGCTGTGCTTGATTTTACCTGAGTCTTGCCAACTTTCTCTCCGTGGAGTGCCCCCTTCCTTGCGTCCCCCGACCTCGAACCGCCAGCTTAATAGCCGAGGATGCGTCGCAACCTTATGTAAATATAAACTAACCTTGGATGAAAATTAATTTAAGTATGTTTTGTTTAAAATTTCAAGCGGCATGATCTACTAATAAAATAAACCCTTAAAGATCTCTTGCAATAAAATCAAAGTCAAAAAAACAATGTCGTATTGTTACGGGCCTGTCGGTGCCGGTATCAAGCAGTAAGATAACAAAAGAAAAATTAACTTTTTAAATAAAAACTACATTTTACATGTATTCATACCTCAACGTATTATTTGGGTTAATGTCATTCTCTGCCTCGGGAAGGCTATTTTCATTATCTCTTATACTGATTTCTCCACTAGAGTCTCTTAGCCTTCTAGTTTTCCAAGGATTGAAGCAATTGTAATCATCTGAGATAAACTCATAGGTAGCATCAAAAAATACGTATTGTAATCTTCAACATTTTTCATATTTGTTACTACAAAAAATTTTTTTATAATATTAATGTATACAGTGTGTTTTAGGATAAGTATTTATTAGGAAAACTTTGCAGTGGCGGCTATTTAGGTGTAGTAAGTGAAGTGCCACTTTACCAAAAATAAATAAAAAACATATTACTATTATTCAATTCATTTTTCTCATTTCTATTCCTTATTTGTAAAATTTGCCATGAAAAATCTATCATATAAATTAAAAACGGACCGAAGTATACACCTTATGCCGTTGCCATGACAACGCTATACTTGCCGGCGGTCAGAATCGCGGGTGGGAGTATCAGGTGTATTGCTTGGTAAATCGCTTTTCTTAAAGATATCATTTTGTGCAGATAATATAGGTTTTGGTCGTTTCGTTGGTTTTGGGTATTATTTTGATTGTTTCCGTTTAAGTATTATTCGCGACAGTGATTTTTCACAGGAAGAAATTAAAGGACAGTACAGACTCTATGAAATATAATATTATATTTTAATGGAATTAAAAGTAAGGTTCGAAGATTGTTACAAACTACAATTTCTTTGTCTTGCTGATACTGCAAAGTTTGGCCAGTATAACCAAACTTTTTCCACTGATTCTTTTCCAAATTTATTGGAGATATATGCCAAATCATTTCCAAAAAATCAACGGCTTAAAAATAAACTTGACCTAATATTTGCTGATGAAAGTTATAGAAATATTTCATTGCAGCAGTTAGTGGAAAAAGTTGGCACAAATAAAAACATTTTTACCGAGACGTATAAACTTTTTTCGCTAAATTTTAATGATACCGTCGACAAGCGTGTCAGTGGAACGGAATTTTTCTTGTCTTAAGCGTTTAAAAACTTTCTTAAGAAACACTATATCCCAGGATAGACTTTTATCTTTGGCCAATATTTCAATTCAAAAGGAGCTTCTACAGGAACTGATAAAAAATCAACCATTTTATGAAGATATAATTGATAAATTTTTCTGCATTAAAAGATAGAAGGATTGATTTGGTGAATAAAATTTAGGTTAGTTTAGATATCAAGAAGTTTAGATATCAAGACTTTTTCTTAGACTTTTGATAGTTAAGTATTTTTAATTTTGCTAAAATGATGAATGCGCTTTTTTCCCTTTCTGCACACCGCCACTGAAACTTTGTATTAAAAAAATAGTAATGTGATATTAATTTTTATTGATTTAATTAATAAAACCCAATAAAGACTTTAAAAATAAGTTGATACACAAAAATCTGTGCAGTTTGCAGTAAAAGAGAATATGTAATTCAACTCAAAATCTAATCTAATTTATTTTGTATTATCTGTTATTACCTGTAAATTTTACCACTATTTTTGTTGCAGCTTTAGTTGTTATAATAAATGGCTGTTCGCTGATATTACTACACAGACAATGCCTTTTGATTTCCACGTCACTCCATGGGTATTCTGATACAGTTATTCTGGCTGTATCCAGTTCTGACTTTGAATTGCATTGCCACCTAAAACATGAAGTTATTACCTATAATCCATATAGAAAGTCATTATAATTCACAGAGAAAAAAACATTTTTATGGTATTTACTATCGATATTTATCATAATATACCGGGTGATGCATCGCCGGGCGGGACATAGGAAATCCCATGTAATTTTTAATGGGGTCAATTATTGGCTCCCTTAATTATTTTAGAGAAATTTTTATCGAAATTTATTGAAGAGCATGCAAATCTACGTATATGGTAAAAACTTTAGATTTTTCGGTTAATCCGTTTGCTAGTGAGATGCTAATATATTTTTAAAAATTGTTACATTATTATCGCCTCATATTTATGAACAACTAAAAATACCAGTTAGCGTGACATTACGCTATAATTTTGAAATTTTAGTGCTTTATTATTATCAAAAAAATCGTACAGTGAAAAGATTAAAATTGTATTTATACAAACGAATTAAGTTAAGTTAAAGTAAACTAGAGTAACAAATCTCAAGAACTTATGACATTTATAATATTTACATGCTTCAATAAATTATTAATGTATTCTTACATTGGCTATCTGGTAAATTAAAATTTTATTGCATTCTGCAGAAATAGACCTCATTAAGATTAGAGTAATTTTTATCCTTGTATATCATGCTTTTTAAATGGCTCCAGAGGAAGAAGTTATCAGGAGACTTGGCTGGCCAATTTATGGTGTGTTGTAGGCCAATAACATTTCCATTAAAAGCATTGTGTAAATAATCCCGAACAGCCAGGGTATTATGTGCCGGGCAGCTATCCATTTGGTACAAAATTTCTTGATTTTTCCCTGGATACATCATTTAAAGCGGGTAAAATTAGTTCTTCGCGTAGTTCAAAATAAAATTCTATATTGAAATTTTGATTAGAAAAATTGGTCCAATAATATGTTGTCCGAAAATCCCCGCCCAAACATTTACTTTCTGTGGATATTGCGTTCTCGTTTCGACAAATCTGTGTTGGTTTTCTTTGCTCCAGTATCGGTAATTTTAATGACTGGGTTCATTGTTTAACGTAAATGTGCCCTCATCAGTAAAACAAATATTTCTTAAAAATTCCCTGTTCATGTTTGCCCTTTCCATTATGTCAAAACAAAATTCCTGCCGTCGTATTTCATCCCCATCCCTTAGCTCTTGATCACTTTCATATTTGTATGAAACGTATTTATGCCTTTTCAAAATCCAGAGCACTGTTGATTGACCTTTTCCTATGATATCCTAAAGTTTCCTTGTACTCACTCTCCCTTCATTTTCTTTCACGTGCAATAAAATTTCCAAGTCTCTATCATCTCTTACATTTTCTTCTCTTTGATACTCCCTAGCTTGACATCTGCAGTTATTTATCACTGTGCCTTTGGTCTCAAATTTTTTGATAGTCCTATCGACTGTTGATTTTCCGGGTATCGGTCTATTCGGATACTGCAGCAGCGAATATGTCTGACACCTTTTGGTAACTATTTCCTTGATAGTACCATTTAATCATCAATACTTTTTCTTCAGTAGTATAACTCATGGTTAATCTTGTCGCTGTACGATTTTTTGATAATGACAACGTTATGTCACGCTAACTGGTATTTTTATTGTTGTTCATAAATATAAGGCGATAATAATGTAACAATTTTTAAAAATATATTAGCATCTAACTAGCAAACGGGTTAACCGAAAAATCTAAAATTTTTTCATGAGCGTAGATTTGCATGCTCTTCAATAAACCTTAATAGAATTTTTCTCTAAAATAATTAGGGGAGCCAATAATTGACCCCATTAAAAATTACATGGGATTTCCTATGTCCCGCCCGGCGATGCTTCACCCGGTATAGAAAAATCATGTACATTATTATTAATGTAATGTAAAAACTCTCCATTGATCCGACGCAAGTAACTTTTTTGGGATCAAATGTCACAAATATGGGTTTTTAGGATTTTTGCGAAACGTTAAATTTTTTTCTAAGAAAATGTTTTTATGTTTTGTTTTTCTAAGAGCAATCGTTTTTGAGATATAACAATTCAAAAAGTTAAAAGAATCATATTGTGCACACGTCTTTTGAAGCTATTAAGTAATTACGGATATTGGCAAATGTTAAAAATAAGTGATAAAAGGGGTGTAAATTAATAAAAAAGCAAATTTATTCACCGGTTTAAATTTCTATAATGTTGCTGCTTCCTTTTCCTCTTTTTTTTTCTTTATCATTAGTGCAAATAAATTGCCCCAATAATGACTCACCGCAGAATCATCGTTAGATTCAGATGAATCCTTAATTGTTGATGATTTAACACTGGAGCACGACGTGTGTTGAGAATTAGTACATACGACCGAACAAAACAGTCCATTTTTTTGAAACCACATTTAGCACTACATCTCTTTTTACAATTGCAAAAATTGAGCCCAGGAGTTTTCAAGCGCAGGTGGTAAAGATGGTAAAGTTTGAACTGGTTTTAATGAACTATGCACCCCCTTTCAACCACAGTCTTTTGAGTCTAGCTGATAAACCGAGCCACACTTAAACTTGGTAATATACCCGAAATAGATGTTGATGCCATAGATAACCTACATTTAGATCCGCAGTGGCAAGAAGCATTTTTCGATTTTTACGACCTCGCGCAGTAAACAAATGAATGGGTGGACGAACATGCGCACTTAAAAGCCGTGGCAAAATACAAACACCGGCACCCTGTACCCTTCGTCCGCGGTCTGACCGTGACGCTCATTAGCTACCGTACTTCGAACAGAAAACCAGGACGCCGTCGACAAATTCTTTTCGATAATGCGGATAGTTTGTTTGGCGCCAGGTGCGTTTATCCCTCAACTGGCTTGCGCACAAACCGGTTTTTTTGCCCATGAAATGTAACTTTTGTTTCGCGCAGGTTATAACATTGGCAATCCATCGAGATCAGTGGTTGATGCGCAGCCCGCTGAGGGTGAAGGAAGATCAGCAAACCAAACTTATTTTTTTATTGCGAGTATTTTTAACGAAACATGCGTATCGAAATTTATCTAAGCACGTAGGTTTAATGGTTTTTTTTACCCAACCTTTTTATATTTATAATATTTTATAGTATGTGTAAGATACGCTAACGGATAAAATAATAATGTTTCTTGTATTACAGCTAGTTATATCTCAAAAACGGTGACTTTTAGAAAAAAATGTATTTGGACATTTTTCTAGACAATTATCTACTCTACATTCTTGTTTTAGCTTATTTTATAATAAAATATACCGGTTCGCTGAAAATCTCGAAAAACCAGTTTTTGCGACCTTCGACTTTTTTCCGAGGGTCGGATTGATAAAGGCTATTTACATTTTATAATGGTGCTAAACATCTTTCAGCCAGTTGCGAATTTTGTAACCTGGCTTCTATTTTTTGTCTAAATTGACCGGACTATTAGCTATTTTTTGTTACCTATTTATTTCCGGATTATACTCCGAAAAACATTCTCTCTTTCCAAAACCGGCTTTATTAAAGGTCAGTTTCAACCTTTGGTGTTCGCCAGCCTTAAACTGATACATACAGGATAAATCCCTTTGTCCACCTCTGCCAAATAAAAAAGTGATTTTCGGCGAGTAAAATCTGCCGCTATTATCCGTGAATAGTCTATCGCATGGATTTCGATTTATCTGTAATCCCTCTTGAGACAGATCGATAAACTCGTAGCGTAGAATGAAGTGTACTGGATACAGGACTGTGCCGTATTTCATAGTGTGGGATATTGTTAGGTCGGAGCTGCTGCTGATGTAACTTTCTTCCAAACTAAACAAAAAAAAAAGTTAATTAAATTATATTAAAGAAAAAAGTGTATTAGAAAAATATCTTAGCATTTTAGCGGTCTTCTATTCTAAAAGATAAAACTGTTTTGTAGCCGATAAAAAGTTAACAGTGTTTTATTGTGTATTCTTATGTTTTTAAACCTCCTTACTTTGAATTTTGAAGTAAATTCCCGTTTTTTTAGCATGGGTATTATTTTTAGTAAAAATAATACTAAATTGACCAAAAAATCATATCCTAAAAATCATAAATTTCCCAGCAAACACTATTTGCCGGCAATATACATTTTTCATATTGGCATTGATGATAAAGCATTGGCAATTGGTGGCAATATTATGCCAACATCTAATACGCATTAAAAAGTTAACCCTAAATAAACATCAAAAATTTAATTGCCGGCAAGCATACAAAAATGGCGGCATACCAATCCTGATTAAATAAAGCATGCCTTTTAGTTGCAGGCAAATAAATATTGGATTTTTGAAGGCAAACCTTCAACGCATATTCATACTTTTCAAACCATATTATTAACATTGGTATTTAACTAACATTAGAGCAATTTTTTGATCTGTTTTATTTATAATGGCGGCTAAACAACATTATTTTATGTTTTTTTACATAATTTAAAGGAAATGGCCTTTTCTAACATTTTATTGATACAAATCATGCAAATAAAAATTAAGTCAAACAAAATGTTTATTATGTATTTTTGAGAGAATAAAAATAAAATGATGGTAAAATTAGCTAGGTTAATTTCGACGATTTCGACCGAAGGTTCCCGCTTAGCCGAAATACAAGATTTGACAATTTGATAGATGACGCAACCTTGCTTTTGTTTGGCCGCTTTGTGCAATTGTTTTCTACGTGGTTTTCTAGCTTTTTAGTTTCCTTTTTAAAGAAAAAAGTTTTTAGTAGACATAATTAAGTGTATTCATTACCTAATTAGTGTGTGTTGTGTAATTAATTGGTGATGGCTAGTCAAGAAGACGGGTTATTCAAGTAGACTGTAAGGAGCTGTAAACATTTTGTTTAAAACCTTTTAAATTTGTAGTTATCTAAAAAATTATATGAAATCAGGGAGTTCCTTATTAAAAGTTTTAAAGATGTGTTAATAAAAAAATATTATATATATTTTATAGTTTTTTTGACATTTAACTCCTTTAAAATACTATTTCTCCCATGTTTGGATCTGAATATTGATCGTCTAAAGTAACCCTTAGACACATAATAATTCGATAGCGGTCTGCTGTAGTGATTTCACTCAGCTTTGAAAGAAATATCTTCTAGTTTATTACAAACTTTGCATCTTTAATTTGGTTCAGTTGTTAACCTTTGGTGTTACGCAATTTATGCATTATGGAGTTTTTTCCTATTGCTAAATTTTCAAATAAAATATTTCATCATTTTAGCTTTAATTACAAAATTGTAAATATGCTATTCAACTTTTCCTCAATAAGACGTCAGCTTGCTGCTTAGGAGTATCTGAATTTGCCCACTTTCGTGTCTTTTTGTTATCTTTTTGCCAATAACTTATTAATGATGGATGCCATCATTCGTAAACGCATTTATTCATCATAAATTATTAATGACGAATGCCATCACTTTATCTGCAACACGTGGCCTAATAACGGCCAATTGCCCACTTTCGCGTCTTTTGATACCTTTTTGCCAATGCCTTGCCATTAAAGAGTGTTGGCAATGCCAGTAAATTAAATGTACAACGCCGGCAAAAAATGTTATATGGGTGTTTTTTAACCTCCTTACTTTGAATTTTGAAGTAAATTCTCGTTTTTTTAGCATGGGTATTATTTTTAGTAAATTGATCAAACAATCATATCCTAAAATCATGTCTGTCCATGCATCATTGAAATTTATTGCAATAAAGTATGGAGAAATTGCATGTAGTATATTCACAGTTTTATCACTTACGATTTTGCTTAAATTAAAAGAATTTTCAAAAAAAATATTGTGTTTTTATGAGTCCTATATGATGAAGGCGACAAATACATATAAATTTTTTAACACCTTAAGAATCTAATAATTAGATGTCTATCAGTTTGTTTTCCTTGTTAAAAGGATGGGGCTGATGCCTACTTATTGTTTTGTATTAAAAAACTTATTAAGCTATTAAAAAGTTTAAAAACGTATATTTTGTAACTTTTTACCATTTTGTAGCAAGTTTAATGTAGATTTAGACTACCATACTTAGAATTGCAATTATTTGCAACCCTTATATATATACTAGTATATACTCTATATATATATCATCTATCATATATATATACTATATACTCATATATATATATATGATATATATATATATTCTGTTAGAGGATTAGAATCTGCAAACAGACGCCTAAGTAGCTTATATATATATATATATATATATATATAAAGATTTACCGAAAGCGGAGGCTTGTTGTTTTTAAAAAAATCTCCATTGGTCACTGACATTTCAGTATTTATACTAATAATTTTAATTGGCCCTAAATATGGTCGTTTATATCTTTGTCCATATGTGGTTTAATGAAATTTTTTTAGTACGTAAATCCATTATATAAATATTAAACCTAGTGTTTTTATAAATTTTGAAAGAGCTCCTTAATTACTAATAGTTGGTATCAATGTTTAGCATACATCAGTCATATTACTACCTTTATTAGAAATCAGTGTAGGATATATTAAAGATAGATATATATTAAATAAAAAATGCTGCAAATTTAGACACAAAATTAAAGTATTTTAAACATTATATAAAAACATGATTAAAGTCAAGGAGAAAAATCCATATTTTTAAAAGCGAACCGGCTATTTGTATTTTTATTTGTGAATTTATTCAAATTTTATGATTAAGTCACAACTTTTGCAAAAATATCTGCCTTTGTTTGATAATTAGAGACATATTATGATAGTAATACATACAATTTGTTGAGTAAAACAATTTCAACCCGCTATGTTTTTTTGCAAAACTTGATCACCCTGTATAATTCATCATTTTTTTTATTTAGCTTTCCAAGTATCGGCATAATTTGGTCTTTTTTAGAAAAAATATTTTCAAAATATAATTCACTTCTTGCACCAGAAACCAAGGCGTTTCTGGTGCGCCACCCTGTATAACCAGCTCCTAAATACCTACAGTTTCATAATTTGTTGAGATTAAGGAAGTTTAAACAAATTAATAAAACTGATTGCTTCATATGCACAAGTAAATAATGTAAACTTAGACATCATAGTAAAAGGACACTTTAAGACCACTTGCTTTTTTCCACCTTGTATATTTTAACAGTAGTAAAATGTGTTTATATCGTCGGTTTAAGCCTGCACATTATTATTCCAAAAATTATTAAAATTCAACCGTTCGTTTTTCTTTTATACTTAAAATTGCAATTTATTAAGTTTGTCCCCCCCAACCCCTGACTTCACGTGAGATTTATGCAAAAGCAAGAAGACAGTAATTTTAAAGAGCAGAAAAAGGTCTTCCACCCAAAAAGCAACACTGCATTACATTTTCCTGGGGGAATCTGCCCCAAAATTCGTTAACTTTTTCCTGTTTCTAGCTGCTGAAAAATTACGTGATCTTTATACAGACCCCCTCCTACCATGGTGAAATTTGGTGAGATTCATCTTGACCCCTTCCCCCTTCCTAAATGTCTAACGTAATTTATGGACGCCCCCTTACTTTTTTAACTAATTACCTATACGTACTAATTAAAAGATGTTCTGTTAAAGCTTTAGTAAGATAGAAAATAAATTAAAATCATAAAAGGGACTATATTTTTTTTAAGCAAAATAAAAGAAAGCCACTTTCCATAAGGATTGAGCGGAGTTCTTTTTATTAAGCAGGACAAAAGACATGAAAATACACACTAAAATTCCGGCTTTTGGTCTAGTACATCTAGTCAATAGAAAACGTATTTTGTGAGTTACTTTCTAAAAAAGACAAAAAAATGACATACGATTAACTTTGGTAAGAATCGTACCTACAAGGCCTCGTTATCCTGGAAGAATTTGTGAGCAGCGTGTGATCACATAGCTTTGGTTTGTCATCTTTGCAAAACTGACCAATCAGCGAAACAGTATTTCTAGTTTTTATATCTCCGTCCCAAATTTGCAGCTGGACATCGCATCCTCCACCATTAAAATCATTTATTCTTTCATTATTAAAATGATATTTAAGAAAAGATATCCAGATTATGTCTTTAGGTTGACCCCTAAAAATATATTTAATATTATACAGGTATTCAACCAAGGAAATGAGGAAGCTGATAAATTGGCAAAAGGAGAGTGCTGGCAGGGCAATGGTAGGTCCTAAGCTCTTCTGTGGTATTTCGTCATGCCTAGTAAGATCATCTATTAGATCATGGATCATATAAGAATCCCAAGACTTATAAAGAAGAACACCAGTACAGAGTCAAGCAAAAAAATCATAAAGGCATACTCGCCGGAATTTACAAAATATCTTCTGAATCACAACCAAAAGGCGGTAAAAATAATAGTGAGTCAACTAGCAGGTAATTGCAGACTAAATAAACACCTAGAAACTATGGGCCTAGTAGATGTAAACCTATGCAGGTTCTGCCAAGAAGAAGAAGAAACCGCAGAACACGTATGGTGCTATTTGTTGTATTTAGAACCGTTCTTGGCACTATTGATAGTTCAGAGAACGGTTTTACAAGGTAAAAGGAATACACTAATTGTGAGGCCCTTTGTCGTCTGCGTTTTGCAAGGCTAGGTGAGGAAAAACTTAAATTGACAAGATATATCAAAAAACAAGTTTCAAGCTTGCGGAGTCTGATTTAAAAAAATGGCTTTGATAGCGTGCTCTAACATATGGATACATAATAATCCTGGGCAGGTTGCACTGATAAATGATATACAATTCGCCTCAAGCAAATCTAATCTAATTAAATCTAATCTAGGGTGTTTAGAAATGGTGGGTGCAACCTTTTTTATAATTACTTTTGGTGTTTTATTCAGAGACCTACTGTAATTTGGAAAAAGATGTCCCTTTACAAAATTTAGGTTAAATAAATGATATAGCAACAAAAAATAGTTTTTGTGTGTCAAAAAACTAAAAGAAATTACGACTTTTTTACTGGGATACACGACTCCAAACCAGTCCAAGAAGTTGGAGCAGACATATATGGGGAGACAAATCAAAGACGAAAACATACATGGGTCTCAGACAATACCTCACAGTTTTTCAGAAGAAAATTGAAGCCGTGGGACAATGTGCTAGAAAAATTACCAAAAGGAATATATGGATAAAACCATTGTTATTTATTCGTACAGCCAGGCGGCCATCACGCAAAGCAGTTTCTGCAGAATTAATTGCAAGGGACTGTGTTGCTACCTTATTTAACAAGCTGATTATTGCAAGGGTACCAAGATATAAGAGCCACCAAGGAAATGAAAAAGCTGACAAACTGGCAGAGAAAGGTGCTGGTAGGGCAATAATATAACCAATCCCTACTTGATCAGGCCAAGTAAGGTTATCTATTAGATCATGAATCATAAGAGAATCTTAAGACTGGTGGATAACAACATCAGGACAGTGACAAGTAAAAAAATTATTGGGAACCTTCTGAACTATAACCAGAAGGCAGTAAAAATTTTAGTGGATTAACTAACAGGTCATTGTAAACACCTGGCAGAAGATAGCCTTTGCAGTGTCTCCCAGAAAAATTAAGAAGAAGCAAAATACTTATCTTACTCCTCGGAAATTCTTTGTCATCTCCGATTTTTAAGAGTAGGTAAGGACAAACCCAAAGCGGCAGGATTTACAGAAAAGCCAGTTTTATGTTTGTGCAGTCTAATTACAAAAACTGGCCTGAAAAGCGTGCTCTAAGTATATGGATGGAGGCTACACAATAAACCTGTGCAGATGTTAGAGGAAGATGATCTTTAATCCACCTCCAAGCTAATCTAACCTAATCTTATCTATAATATATGCATGACTTTAAGATGATGTTTAACCATTAGACTAGGCCAAAAAGATCGACCATTTTATTATTTTTTTAATATAACAAATATAATTTTAAGGTGACAAAAAATATCTCGACTTACAGTCTTTTGACAAAAATATTTTTAGGCAAAACCACAAGTATTTAGAACAATATAATAAAGAACACACACCCATCTATTATCCCAAATAAATTTTTATAAAATCCTATAAATAAATTTCCCCAAGCCCCAGCACTGTATATACTGATGGGTCCAAACACTGATGTTAGCTGTGCTTTTTTTTTCTCTAAATCAATAACACCGGCACAGCATTAAATTAAACAACTAAATAATATTTTCACAGAACTTTATGTGCCATTAGAGGCTTTAAACACCATAAACAAACAATTTATATAACAAAAGGGTTCTGGCGGTAGATTCAATAGGCTATGCAAATACATTTAACAACAATGCATTAATTATTGACATCCTAAATATACTAAACAGACTGGTCATAAAAAAATTCTCCATCTTCTTTATGTTAATTGGGTCTAGGTATCCACGGAAATGAAAAGGAAGCTGATTACCTCATAAACCACCCAAGCAAAAAACAGTCTATATATAGACAAAATGTTTTTACAAAGTTTATTCAAACCGATAATAAACAAGATAGAGTCAATACCTCTCAACTCAGTAGGACTATTGAGAAGGAAACAACAAACTACAAAAAAATTTATGATATCCTTCCTCTCCGATTACATTCCTCGAAAGACGCAAACAAACTATTATTCATCGATACCATTGGATAGCCATATCTCTTTCCTTATGTCTGTCCTGTGCAACAACCCCTTAACTGTTAGACACTTAATGATATCGTGCAAAGACTGATAAATACAAGACTCACTACAGCATCGATCAAAGCAACCTAAAAAAGCGACTAGACTAAGCAAAAATATCGACAACATAATATTATTCACTTAAGACAGGAAACGGCTCTACACCTAAATTCTCTCTCTCTCTCTCTCTCTTTCTTAGTAAATTAAAATTCCTGCTATCAATGTAAATTTTCATCAAATAAGTGTTTTGAGTAATCGGGCTTTGAACATTAAACTGTCTTTTCAGGTTTGGATTTTTGTTACTACTACAAATATATCATTATTGAAATAAATCCCATCATATTTTTTTAAAGGAAATTAGATGCGCTATAAAAAGGTCTCTTAACATTTCTAAATAAAATCTTAGCCTCAAAAGTTATTCGACGTTGAAGTTCAATCCAAAAGTAATTTGTCGAACAGTTAGCTGCGAAGATAAACTTTTTATTAGTAATATTAAGGGCTTTTATCATTTTTTTTTATTACCTTTGACAATATTTTCGATACATTCAAAAAATAGTCCATTTTTTGGCCCAGTATAATGAACCATATTAAGAATTTTTTAACTTATTTTACTATGACAGTTTTATTGAAAAATAATTAATCCAATAAAAGTTATTCTTCAGTGTGGCTAAAAATGACTGGCATTTTTATTATTTTTACTTCTTTTCAAAATATTATATTATTTTTCGTATTTGTTACGTAAGTGACAGGTAATACAAGTCACGTACAATTTTTAATATCTTTTTTATAGATATGATTCTTACCTTAGGTGATAGTGACAGGTTATATTTGGGGGAAGTGAATGAAGGGGACTTTTCTAAAAGTCCTGTTGTATTTTCAAATGAAGTTACTAAAAATTCGCATCTTTTTCCTGGTTCAATATAAGTTGGAGATGCTTTATTGACAAAAATGATCTGAAAATTAATAAATGGGTATTAGTTAAACATACAGGGTGATTCAAAAATCGATCACGAATCTTAAGGGGTGATTCTACATGACAAAATATTTTTTTTCAAAATGTCATTCGTTTTCTAGTAACAAGCCGTCAAAGTTCAATTTTTATTTTGGTCTTTTGCCATATTGCATTTATTTTTTAACAAATCCAGTTGATATTTGACACACAAATCGAGCTTTACACATTCTAAAATTTTAGGACAAAGTACTTTTTAAATACTGTTTTTTTTTAACTTTTAACTCCGCGTAGTTAAAAACTAAGACGTTCAGGACATATGTTTATATGCAATTTTTTCTTAGTGTTTTGTTGTAGAATCGCTTGGTTAGGTTTGTCGGTTGAGTTACTGAACACCTTGTATGTATGTAGGTAAATTTGATTGAAATTGATGAAAACTTTGATATCTATTTCAGTGCCTAAGTCAGTGGAGGTTTATCGACTTTACACAAAGAGTACCATATTTTTTAAGTTTCTGATTGTCTTAAAATGGCGCCCCCAGCGTTTTGCGATATCTGTCAAAATAAAAAAGTTATAATGTAAATAAATTTTAAGTTTTAGGTAAAGTGCTCTCTGGCGGTATTAAAAAAGTACTTTTGTTTTAAAATTTTAGAATCTGCAAAGCTCGATTTGTGTGCCCAATATTAACTCAATTGATTAAAAAATAAATGAAATATGGCGAAAAAACCAAAATAAAAATTGAACTTTGACGGCTTGTTACTCGAAAACGAATGACATTTTGAAAAAATATTATATGAAGCTCTACCCTTATTTTTTCACCCCTTAAGTTTCGTAATCAATTTTTGAATCACCCTGTATATTTCTTTAATTTAAAATTGTATTAATATAAAATAAGACTAATGCGTTAAGGGATCTGAGGTTCTTTTGCAATTACTTTAGTATTAAGTAATAATAATTCAATATTAATAAAAAAAAATGGATATAGCTGCGAAATTTATATTTTTATAAAACATAAAAATTAATTATAAATATTTACTTTTTATTTTACCTTTTTTATACATGGGTAATCAAATTATATACATATATAGTGTTCCATTTAAATACGCAAGTTGATACGCACTTTTGGTATAACCGAAAGCTCCAAAAAGATAATATATTTGCCATATAAAGATCAGTATTACTTATACTTAGAGCCAAAATTTAAAAGACACATAACTTTAGTAGTTTTCGAAATCTTTTAGTAGAACACTCACCCATGAATAACCCTGCATATAAGAAAATGTTTACTACACTAATAATCAACTTAACACTTTAATTAAATCTTCCATTTTAAAATGGATCTGCATATCGTGTTTAAAAAGTTAGCTAGCTTTCTGTAAATTGAAAATTAGTAATATATTGTAATATTTTTAGTAAACACACAAAGTACATATATAAAGAATCATAAATTATAACGATAAGTATCCCATAAAATAAAATGTTGCACAAAAAACTTACATATTTCCTTACATGCGTCCTTATGCTAGATTTTTACTACCGCCGCAAATGTCGTTTGTTACCCAAACAATTATTTTGCGGAGAAATTTTCCACGGCATACTTCACAACCCTGTTCCACGAAAATAATAAATCACGAACATTAGCCTATAGAAGTTTACTATTAAGCTCAGCAAACAAGAGTTTTACAGCTTAATACACTTTGTGTTAATAACTTAAGTTTACTAAAGAAAATTCCAAGTTTGTTCTCGTTAATTATAGGTTTACCTACTTACTTCTATTTCCAGCTCGAATCCTGGTAAATAGGATAACGGCAAAGCGTGGAATGGATTTCCGAAAGGTGAACTATGAAACTTGAGAAGGAGCTCCGGACCGCTGCTAATAATCTCTGGAATAGTTTCGCCACTACATAGATGCGCCAGGGTTGTTGCAGTGGCTCCCCAGCCGTCAAAGATTTCGATGTAGTCTTTCATTGTGTTGCACTGGTCCCATATTCTGAAAAATAATAATAATACAAAAAACAATATTTCTATTATGAAACTCTCATACCGTCAAACGAAATTTCTCATAGCCTCCCTTGAGTTTCCATGGAGATACAGGGCGATTTGTGAAAAATCTATTGCTCTTGGATTTGTCCTCATGATTATCTGGTAAACGACCCTGCATCCATTTCATTATTTTGGTGAATCCCTTTCAACAAAGAGAAAATATGCATCGTTGCTAGAGCTCTTTACATGTAGAATCTGAGTGGGTGTAGGTAGTTTTTCTATACAAGTTTGCTTGAGCTTGAAAGTTACTGGACCGGGAAACCTTATGTTTTTGAATGGGACACCCTTAAGACATTATATTCTTTTATCTTATCTCCTTTCTACAGCGTCTTTTCAAAATATATACAGTCCATATTTATTTTTTTTTAAATTTGAAAATTTTAACATTTTGTAAAATTTATCATTTTTCCATAGATGGTCAATCACGGATAGCCATGACAAAAACAAGATTTCATAAACATACTCCATTATGGATTGTTATTGTTGTCAAACAGTACCGTTATGTTGTTTGATTTCGGATTTGTTATGTGGAAGTTTACTTTATTATTTTTGTGAAAAATTGTTTTAACATGGCAGAAAATAATAGATATGAGAATTATGAAAACACGATATGTATGTTTGTTTTATCCAAGCTAATGAAGACGCCAACGCAGCCTCGGAGCTTTATTTTAATCGGTAAGGTTTAACAGTATATTATATGCTTCATAGGTTAAGAAGTAGCCTTCTCAACAATGATATATTATAGGATGTTTTTTATTATAATGTGAGCATATCGGATGATTTGAATAGATTTTGACATTGGTAATATTCAGCATTAACAAAAAAATTGATATGTAACATTAATATTCATAACAAATATAAAAATCTTAATCATTATCTATCTATCTAGCTTGTTGTTACATATCTAATTATTTCGTAGGTATCCAGAAAGACATCAACCCGATAAAAGAATATTTCATAATATCAAAGCCAATCTCATTGAACACGGATCTTTAAAAACCCAGGCCTAATTTTTACAACAAGGAAAACAGGGAAGAAAATGAAATAAATGTTTTGGCTTCTGTCGCGGTACAACCATCCATATCATGCAGAAAAATATATGACGAAGTTGAGGTTAAAAAATCAAAACTCAGTTAGTACTAAAGAAACATAAGTTTAGACCATACAAATACCATCTTGTCCAGCATTTGCATCCCGGTGATGCAGAACGTAGGGTAGTTTTTTGCAATTGGTACCTACAAATGTTGCAGGAAAATGCAAATTTTGAAAGAAAGGTGGTGTGATCAGACGAGGCTTATTTTACTAGTTCTGGTATTCTAAACCGAAACATATTCAAGGTACTGGTCCCAAACGAACCAATATGTAACATTTCCTCGAGAACGTCAAGGTCGGTTTGATTTAGCGTGTCATGCTTTATTTTTGGTCCTAAAATTAAGTATTTTATCTATGAAGGAACGCTAACTGAAATAGACATCTAGAAATAATGCAAGATACACTAATGGAAATATTAGAGGATGTTCCTTTGGCCGATCTAAATAATATTTATTACCAGCAAGATGGCGCTCCAAGTCACAATGCTCAAATAGTGAGAGAATATTTAGACACAACATTTCCAGATAAATGGATTGGTAATGAATGGACCTAGTCAGGTGGCCCCTAAGATCCCCAGATCTTTCTGTTTTGGATTTTTTTATGGGGATATATGAAAAATCAAACATATATGAGGCAATACCACAACATTGATCAACTTCGAGAAGCTACACATCGCGTTTAGGCTCTTGCAGGGTAGGCCTATTACTTATTAAATGGATTGCGAAAATTGAAAAGTATGTCAAAAATGTTTGGAACACAACGGAGCCCAATTCGAGCAATTTTTGTAATTAAACTAAATAAAAATAAATTAATATGTTATTTTCTTTTAATGTTGCTTAGTTATTATGTATTAATATAGAGTTGTTATAATAAAATGATGTTGTTAATTTTGTTTTGATTTGCGGGCATAGCCTTCTATACGAAAATGATAAATTTTACAAAAATGTAAAATTTTCCTTTTTAAAAAATAAATATGGACTATTATATATTTTTGAAAAGCGTGTAAAAGAGCGAAAAAGATAAAAATAATATATAGGGTGTCCCATTTAAAAACATAAGTTTGGTCGTAACTCAAAAAACAAAACTTTTAGAAAAAACTACCTACGCCAATGAATTCTACGTAAAAACTCTATAACAATCCACTTTTCACTTTATTGAAAAGTTACCAAATAATCGAGATACAGGGACTGTCAAAATGACAAATTTTCAAAATCGCCCTGTATGTCAGAAACAAAGGGGCTATGAAAATTTCGTTTGCGGCAATGTAAGTTTCATAAAAATAGGACAGTAAGCCGCAAACCCCATCTTTCTATCTTTTATAGTAAAAGTTTTACTTCCTGTAACTAAAAAGTTAAGGGGATTAGGACATAACTTTATTCAAACTTTTCATCTTAAAATCACCTAAGGATAAACACCCTTAAGGATCAGCATTTGATTCTGTAACACCCTGTATATGCTAATACGTTGATTACATTTTCTTCTGTTCTAGCATTACGCCGTCTTTGGAATACAGGTTCTGCGAAAGCTTCTAGTGGTACGTAATCGTTCCACCAAGCATAGAAAAACCCTTTTTGGTAATAACGCCGGTTTGGATAAAGCAATGTAGTAGCTATTGGTGCATTTTGATGGCATTCAAAGTAAACAGCAATCATACCTACAGGTTCACAGCTTCTTTATTTGTAAAGGTTTACTGAACAAATTAAACTTTAAAACATAAAAAACTCATAATAAGTCATTTGCCGCTGCTTTCCAACATTTTTTTGGGCCTACTTAAGTTTTGAAACTTATAGAACTGCGAAATCAAGGTTGTTCGTCGAAGAAGTAAACATGATATGCATAAGGTTTTTATATTTTCTTATGCTTTCGTTTCATCAAAAAATAGCAACAGTTTACGAAAACTGCAAAGTCTCTATCTCTAATAACAACCAGGGCCGCCGAGAGCTGTGGCGGGCCCTGGTACAGGTAAATGGTGAAATCATTAAGAAGTTGTGCTGCAAAAAAGCAACTGATAAATTTCAAGAAAAAAACATATTTTAGTAAAGACTGTTAGACTGGAATAAGTATTTATTGTAATTGCTAATAGGAATTTATAAAACCTAATTTTTAAAAGAAAAAGTTCTCGCAATGCTTCTTTAGGGTCTAAAAATATGCATTCAAGTGGATAGTAATTTTTTTTTTAACTAAACAAGATACGAAAAAAGAAAACACAAGACACAAAAGCTGTATTTACCTAATCTAAAGCAGTCACAAAAATTTAAGACACATTTACACAGACAGTGGCATACGGTTTTTTGTTAGAAATATTTCTTCAGTTGTTTGAGACGCCACTGTCCTTATTAAATAAAATTAAGTTAGTAATAAGCTACCCTCTTAATGGCATAAACACCATTGCCAAATTAAAACAAACTTGACTAAAGGATATTTAAGATATTAACAAAAATCAATAGTACCCTTAAATTTTCTTAACAACATTTTGTAACACAGTGTATGTTTAAAACATTTTAAATGGTGAGTAACAGATGAATAAAAGATATTGATATCTACCACTTGTATTAGTCATGGGAACCCTAGGGAATCCCGGAATTTTCTGCAATTTACTGATTGGCGGTTGCTGGCGCAAAACTACCACGGATTCGTGTTCCAGGACTTAAAAATTCAACAAAAACTTATACCCCATGTCTCATGTCTGGGTCAGTTCTTTATTCCTTATAAGAAAATATTGCTTAAAATAATTCAAAAATACGAAGAGAAAACATGGTGGCCGGAATTTAATTCTTAAGGCCACGCAGTTGTGTCTAATTAGGAGAAAAAAATAAATCGAAAAGAAATCCTTGGGTCTAACACTTTGTTTTTATTTGTAAAGTGCGGCGTCCAATTATAAACTTATTATATTAACTGAGGAGTTACCCAGATCCCATACCTTTTTCTTTTAAATTAAATATTTGTAAAAAATAATAGTTAGCCCAGCTCGCAGGCCCCCTTTAAGTCCGGACTCCGGTAATTTGTACCGCCTTCAACGCCCTCTCGTCGAGCCTGATAATAACCAAGATATCCTGCAATTGCAACAAAATCCAGACACCCTGTACATACTAGTTTTTACTGTTATTACGTAAATTCTATATTTTAATTGAAATTAATACGTCAACATTTATAAATCTTCGTTAATTCTTGCCTAAATGACATCCGCCTAAATGGGATAAATATATTTTTTTCCCGTGAGCAGTAAAAGATGATAGAGATTCCAGATGACACCTAAGTTATAAAAAATTACTGTCTCACAGCAGGATGTTATCCGTCTTTCTCAATATAATAAGATTAAACTAAAAGAATAAAGTGAAAAAGATCAGGACAAACTTCTTTTAGAGCTGAAAGTAAATATAAAATGTCTGAATTACAACATAGGGAAAATTGAAATCACACTAAAGTCTGGGGCAAGCAATGTTCATAAGGTCATTTGTCGGTGATTATTGATTATTTATCATTAATAACCAAAACATAAAAGTATGTAATTCCTTAAAACAACTACAAATCTATTGCTTAACTACCCTTAATACGTAGGTTATTTCTGTAAGTCTTGTCGTACCGCTTTAATATAAATCGTTCGCCAAATTCCGTTCGGCGACGGACAACGGCGACTGTACTAAAGCCGCGTCTAGAGTTGCAACAATTCGCCAAACATTTGTTCAAACTTACCAACCTGTTTACGCGCTCCTTTGACGCCAAAAACCCGACAAGCTCTAAATCACCGGGAATAATTCGTCGAGTCCTTGAAACGACCTGAATTGTCCATGTCCACGTTCAAGTCCGCGCTATGTGGCGGGGTATGCGGCGTGGAGCGGCGCGGCGAATTGCTGCAAGTCTGGAAGCGGCTTAAGTAAGTTTACTAGCGGGGGTGTAGCAACAATAAGTTGAATCGAAGTTATCGACCAGTGAACATATCGATATGGTAACTTTAAATGCACGGAATTTCCGAGTGATTTTTTACTACAATTTTAAACGTGGCTTAAATACCTGGGAATGTTTTAATAATATGTCTACTATATTTGGAGAAGATACATAATCGTTAAGGACTATTGAACGATGGTTTCCAAAATTTAAACGTGGTTCATTTTCCCTTGACGACAGACCACGACCACGATGTGCGACAAGATGCCAAGATATGTTTAAAAGTTTAAAACCGGGAGACCTAAGCAAGCAGTTTCAATGTGATGAAACCTGGGTGTATCTTTATGATTTTCTAACTAGATCTCAAAGTAGAGTCTGGGTGTTTGAAGATGATAAGCAACCAGTTTAGGTGCGCAAGTCAAAATCAGCAAAGATAATAATGCTTCATCTTCTTTGGCAGCAGAGGTTTAATAAAAACGGTGGTACTTGAAAACAAAAAACTGTAGCTGCGAAGTGGTATATTGAAATTTGTTTGCACTCTTTGTTACAAGAGCTCCAAATTCATTGCCCAAATACAAGCCTTAGTTCTTGGTTTTAGAATCATAACAATGCACCGGCAACAGAGCTGCCCTTACGACCGATCATATAACCCAAACCGGTTTAAAATTGTTGCCACATCCATCCTACAGCCCCGACTTTGCTCCTTGCGATTTTGGTTCGTTTCCTTTTGTAAAGAAACAATTAAAAGGAAGAAAAATTCCACATTGAATTATTGGTTTTAATGAAGTATGCTCCTCTATTCCAAAGGAACAGTATGCTGCTGGTTCAATGAATGGTTTCAGCGCATGAAAAAGTGTATTAATAAAAATAACCGTCGTTTTAAAAACTCTAATATATTGACGAGGTAAAATGTATAATTTTTGGAAAAAGTCCCGTAAGTCCGGTCCTCACTAAATCTATTCGACCAAAATTGACAAACCTAGACAACATATCTACCTCTTAGCCCTGTAAAAGTTAAAAGATGGGCGCAACGGATAAAAAGTTATTGTTACTTAAAAAGTGTGCAAGTTTAATTTGGCCCACCCTGTATATTGTGAAACTGGGCATTATTCTACTAAAATTGGTACTCTGTTGAACAATAATTATAACTAAAAATCAGAATAAAATTGAATTTAAAATATAAAAATATGCAAGTATCTTGTCAATATGCTGTCAAATAAAATTTTATTTTATTTCGAATAATAGAGTTTCAATTTGCCCGATAATGCAAATTTTATTTATCTTCATTAAAATGGAAGGGAGCGTCAATCTTAATGGACGGGGACTATTCCATTAGGAGTACTAATTAAAGATGCATGGTAAGCCATTAAAATTATGAAGGATTTAGTAACGTTATTAGACCAATATAAACCACAAATAAACCACGATGGGTGGGACAGATAAAATAATTAACTGTACAGGGTGAGCATACATTGTAAAATTATTTATTGTTTATGACCAAAATACTATAAATTATAACAATAATTATTTATGATACTAGCAAAAAGGTCTAGATTTTAGCTTGAAGTTGTGTTTTTCTCCCGATGTGAAGCAAAGGAAGGCAAAAAACTGGGAGGTAAAATCTAAAATTCTTTTCGTGTATATCAGCACTGAGGAGGTAAAGGGGATTATTACCCTCTCCTAGGAACATTAAAACATATTTTGAGAGTTCTTACAGAGGAAACTTGTAAAGTAGAATAATAAGATGGGAGAAGTATTTTTTTTTTTGTAAGGAACTTTTTTCTCTTCAAAGTTTTTTGGGCCCCTTTGGAATTTGCCATAAAAACGACGCTCGAATATACTTTGGGCATTTCATTACATCCCCCAACCTCCCTCTTCAGGAAATAATGTACGCCACTGTATAATACACCATATTTTTTGGTGACAAGAAAACCACGACTTGATTAAAAAAAAACATAATATAACAATATACTAAAGTCAAAAAATAATTGATGTGAAAAAGTTTTAAACTAGAAGGCTGTTGTGGGTAAAAACAATTAGAGCTGGGTTGCTACGGAAACCTTCAAAGTACTTAATAAATATCTGTCAATGTCATTTTTTAATTTGATGAATTTTACTTGAATTGTGGTTATTACGTAAATATTCCGAATAATATGAACCTAAATCATGTCTAATTGTACTTTTATTATAAAGGAAATGTAAGGTTTAAATAATGAAATATTTATAAAATAAATATCTACCTTTACTTACGTGTATGTATAACCGAGAAAAATACTCACTTTTTTTCCGGAGGAAAAAGTACATTTATAAAAAGTAACTTTTAGTCAACAACAAATAAATGTTATATTTTACCGTTACAAAAAAATGTTGTCAAAAGTTTTAAAACGTGAGGGTAACAGAGGGTTTTTGTAACTAGTTTTCTTAATTTAATTCAATGACAGGATGGGTATACTTTTTTTTCAGTAGAGGTAACATTATATTTAAGAACAAAAGAGGAGGAAAAGAGAGATTATAGAAAAAAAAATAAAAAAATTGCGGTAACATATAAATTTATTTTACCTAAATAATAAGTTAAAGTTTTTTAAGATTCCCCTTGATAATGTTGTCATTACGAACCAAAAAATTTTTATGACATTTTACTATATCTGCACTTTAAACAATAGGCTACAGTATTAGAGCTATCACATTTTGACATTTGTATATAATATAACGCAAAAAACAAGAAAACAAAAATCGTTTTTGTGAACGGCTGTAGAATTTTCTTTTTGATTGTTTTCATTTTTTTTTATAGATGTTTTAAATAAATAAATTATTGAAAGAATGTTTGGCAGCTTTAAAAAAATTGTTAACATTTTCTTTTGGTCACATTCGTTATAAGTTTGTTTTAGGCAAGTCTTACGTCTATAAGGGTTAATAATTTTTTACGAAGAACTAAAAATAAAAAATATTAGGTTTAGTTAAATCTATTGTTGGACACACCACATTTTTGTTAACAGCGCCGAAAACTGTTTCCTACCGTTTTTATAGGTTTCTTTTTTGTGAAATTAATGATACTTACCGATTTTAGACCCTTTTCTTAATAAAACACAAAGGACGCTGATCCAAAATATCCAATTTTTAATTAATTATAACTTGGGAGACCGGGCAGTGAATAGGGGTGCTGGGCGGGGTTAAATAAGTAAAATAAGTTAAATGTTTATCAAAATCACATACAAAATAAGTATTTTTTTCTGAATATTTTTGTTGAAAATCCACTACGTATACAACTCGGAACTCGGATCTGTAAAGTTAAAAAAAAGCAGATACGCCGGTGTATCCAGTTGTTCAGATTAAAAGTGATACATTTTTTTAAATTAAAATTTTTGTTTTTTAAAAATAAATAATAAAAATATTTTATAACAGCATCATTACATATTGATGACAAAATCCGCATATACGGCATAATTAACGTATTTTTTTGCAAGCAAACTTTTGTATCTTGACTGACTATTTTTTTAAATTGATTTTTTCTTGTAACTCTCTTTTGTGGACATTCTGTATACTTATTATTATTTTTTAATTTTTAATTAATGAGTGACTACCGTTATAATAACATTTCACTAAATTTGCATAACTAAGAGTAAACTGACACTCACTTTATTAATGATGCAAGCTCAATGTCTTTCATTGTTGTCTCGCTTTAAGATTAAATAAAAACTGTCTGGCAATAAGTTATTATTAGGTATCATTTTAAATTTAAATATAATTGTTTTAAAGGACACACAAAGTAAAAAAATACAGGTATAGGTAAGTCGATCTGTGGACACACTGAATTTTTGCAAGCAAAAATGTTTATCAAGACTGACCATATTTCTAAAAATGATTTTTAAATCCATTTTTTTCCTTGTAAATCTCTTTTGTGGACATTCTGTATTCTTAATATTATTTCTTACTTTTCAATTAATGACTGACTCTATCGTTCTAATGAGATTTCGTTAAATTTGCATAACTAAGAGAAAACAGACACTCACTTTATTAATGGTGCAAGCTCAATGTTTTTCATTGTTTTGTCTCGCTTTAGGATTAAATAAAAACTGTTTGGCAATTTGATATTATTAGGTAACATTTTTGAATTTAAATATTATTGTTTTAAAAAATACAGCAAAGTAAAAAAACCTACAGGTATAGTTAGGTCTATCTGTAGACACACTGTATTTTTGCAGGCAAAAATGTTTATTAAGACTAATCATATTTCTAAAAATGATTTTCCTTACCTATTCAAACTGACACTCACTTTATTAATGGTGCAAGCTCAATGTCTTTCTATGTTGTCTCGCTTTAAGAATAAATAAAAACTGTCCGGCAATTTGATAATATTAGGTAACATTTTAAATTTAAATAAAATTGTATAAAGAATACACAAAGTAAAAAAAAACAGGTATAGTTAAGTCCATCTGTGAACACACTGAATTTTTTGCAAGCAAAAATGTTTATCAAGACTGACCATATTTCTAAAAATGATTTTTAAATCCATTTTTTTCCTTGTAAATCTCTTTTTGTGGACATTCTGTATTCTTAATATTATTTCTTACTTTTCAATTAATGACTGACTCTATCGTTCTAATGAGATTTCGTTAAATTTGCATAACTAAGAGAAAACAGACACTCACTTTATTAATGGTGCAAGCTCAATGTTTTTCATTGTTGTCTCGCTTTAGGATTAAATAAAAACTGTTTGGCAATTTGATATTATTAGGTAACTTTTGAATTTAAATATTATTGTTTTAAAAAATACAGCAAAGTAAAAAAATACAGGTATAGTTAGGTCTATCTGTAGACACACTGTATTTTTGCAGGCAAAAATGTTTATTAAGACTAATCATATTTCTAAAAATGATTTTCTTTACCTATTCAAACTGACACTCACTTTATTAATGGTGCAAGCTCAATGTCTTTCTATGTTGTCTCCGCTTTAAGAATAAATAAAAACTGTCCGGCAATTTGATAATATTAGGTAACATTTTAAATTTAAATAAAATTGTATAAAGAATACACAAAGTAAAAAAAAACAGGTATAGTTAAGTCCATCTGTGAACACACTGAATTTTTGCAAGCAAAAATGTTTATCAAGATTGACCATATTTCTAAAAATGATGTTTTTAAATCCGTTTTTTTCTTGTAAATCTCTTTTGTCGACATTCTGTATTCTTAATATTATTTCTTACTTTTCAATTAATGACTTTACCGTTCTAATGAGATTTTGCTAAATTTGCATAACTAGGAGTAAACTGACACTCACTTTTTTAACTCAATGTCTTTCATTGTTGTCTCGCTTTAAGATTAAATACAAACTTTCTAGCAATGTAATATTATTAGGTAACATTTTAAATTTAAATATTATTGTTTTAAAGGATACAGCAAAGGAAAAAATACAGGTATAGTTAAGTCTATCTGTGAACCTACTTTATTTTTGCAGGCAAAAATGTTTATTAAGACTGACCATATTTCTAAAAATTTTTTTTTCTTTGTAAATTCCTTCAGTGGATATTTTGTATTTCTAAAATTATTTTTTACTTTTTAATTAATGACTGACTCTACCGTTCTAATGAGATTTCGATAAATTTGCAGTAACTAAGAGTAAACTGACACTAACTTTATTAATGGTGCAAGCTCAATGTCTTTCATTGTTGTCTCGCTTTAAGATTAAATACAAACTGTCTGGCAATGCAATATTATTAGGTAACATTTTGATTTAAATAATATTGTTTTAAAGGATACAGCAAAGTAAAAAAATACAGGTATAGTTAAGTCCATCTGTGGACATTCTGTATTTTTAATAATATTTCCTACTTTTCAATTAATGA
Organism: Listronotus bonariensis; assembly: GCA_014170235.1. Taxonomy (NCBI): domain Eukaryota; kingdom Metazoa; phylum Arthropoda; class Insecta; order Coleoptera; family Curculionidae; genus Listronotus; species Listronotus bonariensis. The sequence continues at coordinate 27,881 of JACEGR010003973.1, read as the reverse complement.
CTGACTCTACCGTTCTAATAAGATTTCGCTAAATTTGCATAACTAGGAGTAAACTGACACTCACTTTATTAATGGTGCAAGCTCAATGTCTTTTCATTGTTGTCTCGCTTTAAGATTAAATACAAACTGTCTAGCAATGTAATATTATTAGGTAACATTTTAAATTTAAATATTATTGTTTTAAAGGATATACAAAGTTAAAAAATATAGGTATAGGTAAATTAGGTCGTGGAAAAACTGTATTTTTTGCAAGCAAAAATATTTATCAGGACTGACCATTTTTCTAAAAATGATTTTTTTATTCCATTTTATCTCTTGTAAATCTTTTTAGTAGACATTCTGTATTTTTAATAATATTTCTAACTTTTCAATTAATGATTGACTCTACAGTTCTAATGAGATTTCGCTAAATTTGCATAACTAAGAGTAAACTGACGCTCACTTTATTAATAGTGCAAACTCAATGGCTTTCATTGTTGTCTTGCTTTAAGATTAAATAAAAACTGCCCGGCATTTCGATATTATAAGGTAATATTTTAAATTTAGATATTATTGTTTTAAAGGATACACAAAGTAAAAAAATACAGGTATATGTAAATCCGTCCGTGGACACACTGTATTTTTTTCAAGCAAAAATATTTATCAAGACTGACAATTTTTCTGAAATGATTTTTTTATTCCATTCTTTTTCTTGTAAATCTTTTTTGTAGACATTCTGTATTTCTTAAAATATTTCATACTTTTCAATTAATGACTGACCGTAACGATCTAATAAAATTTCGCTAAATTTGCATAACTAAGAGTAAACTGACACTTACTTTATTAATGGTGCAAGCTCAATGTTTTTCATTGTTTTCTCGCTTTAAGATTAAATAAAAACTGTCTGGCAATTTGATATTATTAGGTAACATTTTAAATTTAAATAATATTGTTTTAAAGAATACAGCAAAGTAAAAAAATACAGGTATAGTTAAGTCCGTCTGTGGACATACTGTATTTTTGCAGGCAAAAATGTTTATCAAGACTAACCGTATTTCTAAAAATGATTTTTAAATTCATTTTTTTCTGTAAATCTCTCTGTCGACGTATTCTTAATATTATTTCTTACTTTTCAATTAATGACTGACTCTACCGTTCTAATGAGATTTCGCTAAATTTGCATAACTAAGAGTAAACTGACACTCACTTTATTAATGGTGCAAGCTCAATGTCTTTCATTGTTGTCTCGCCTTAAGATTAAATACAAACTGTCTGGCAATTTGATAATATTAGGTTAAATTTTAAATTTATATAGTAAAATATTTTAAAGGGTACTGTAAACTGTACGGTATATTGACGAAAAAAAACCCAGAGAAATTCATTTTTGATGAGTTTCGGAGTATTTCGAAAACTAAATTTTATTTTTGTAAGTTTGTGTTTAAAAAATAGAACGCAGTGATACAAATTTTGTTTTAAATTTGATGGTTAAATAATTTTCTCTAAATAAGATTATTTGTAAATTTTTCAAATTTATTGAAAAAGGTGTTTTAATACCCTAATTGTGCTTTTTTATACAATATAGGTATAATAACCAAAAACTACAAAAATAATGTATAATCAGGTTAATTCAAGATAAACGATTCGCGTAGATCTTACATAAGTTACGTATTGCCATAAAATGGCTCTTTAAGGAACAAGACAATAATTAAGGGTGACATTAGTCACGTCTTTGATCATTAGATCAAGGCCATTTTACGTAAAGGGTTGAAATTATTATTTGTTATTAAATGACCAAATAAAATACAATATTTAAAGTTTATAATAAACGAAAAAAAAAAATTAGATATCTTAGTTACATACTCTGGACTTTTTTAACCGATTTTAAAAAGAAGGAGGTTATCAATTCGTCCCGTATGTTTTTTTGTATGCTACGTGATTTCTTCGCGAATTGTGGACCGCTTTATTTTTTTTTTAATTTAAAAGAGTGCACTTTTGCGGTGGTACCGTAAAAAACTAAGTTAGGATCGCAAGAGAGAAAGGTACTAGACCTGATTGTTTTCTCTCTTCCGTACGTTGTTCGTGCGACAAAGCTGTACTTGTGCCACCTCTTGGTGTAACGTTAAACAAATATTATTATAATACGAGGGCAGTTTAAAAATTGCTAATACATCCTTTAACAAAATTTACTCTTTTCACCGAACTAAAGAGAGGCTACAGGTACAGGGATGTATAATTTTATTGATTGACACTGAGGAGGGGGAGCATAGTTATTTCTTGTTAGTTAAAGATTTAAAAAACCAGAACTAACCATGACCCCTTTAATGTGACAGTTTTGCATGACTGTCTGTAACGTTTTAAGGATCCCCACACCGGCGCAAAACTCTTGCGATGCGAATTTTCTATTGCGGAAAATTCGCAGGCAGAGCGGTAGCGGTCAAGACTTCCCCACATTGCCGCGAAAACCAAAAGATAATCCGCGACTGTTCTCCATACAAATATAAACATCAAAGACTCAAGAAACTCCAAACTTTTTTAAATCATCACCCTATATATTATGTCATCTTCAATAGTTTTTGAAATATGACCACTTAAATTACTGATCTCGATGAATTGCTAATGTTATTACCTGCGCGAAACAAAATTTACATTTCATGGGCGAAAAAACGGGTTTGTGCGCAAGCAAATCGAGGAAGAACGCGCCTGGCGCCAAACAGACTATCCGCATTATCGGAAAGAATTTGTCGACGCCGTTCTGGTTTTCGTTCGGAGTACGGTAGCTATTGATCCTATTTTATCCCAAACTTTGTCCTTTTTCTTATATTTTTATAATCTTCGTCGCTTAGATCATATATTATAGGAAAGTGTTTCACAATTTCAATTAGTTTTTCTGTAACAGCCATTTTTATTTGGGCGAAATGATAACGGCAGCGGAAAAAACCGTGCAAGCAGCGTCTTAAGAAAACAACGCTGACCTGTCGTGACTCTTGCGGATTCCGCTCCAGCCAGTCTAAACGCGTTCATAAGTCGCCGTGCCTATATGTTCGCCGCGATTTCGCGTAGGTCGCGGTTGCTAAAGTTTCGCGTCAGTGTGGGGATCCTCTTAACCAATCAAATTACACGTCCCTGTGCGTTTTAATATATTCTTTGAAAGAGGTATAATAATAAATAAAAAATAATAAAAAATGAAGTCTCGTAATAACATATGCGCTAAACTATTAAATGTTAATAACCAAATAAACAAAAGCTTCTTCTATTTTAATACCATATCTTATTACCCGACTTCATTTTTTTTGTAAATTTATTATTTTTACCTTTTTAATGAGTTTTATTTATTTTTAAAGTCAGCCTTATTTTTTTTTTTTAAAAAGTGTTTATTTAATTTGCATTGTCAATATTTCCAAATAAAGCTGTATTCATAAATTAGTTTTAAAATTATCTACTAAATATTTATTAGGAACAAAAAGTATATTTTTACAAATTAATTACCTATCTGCTAGAGAAACAAAAACTTTTAATTAAATTTAGGGTTTTTTAAATAAATGTTAGCTTCTTAATTTATGTTGCTGATGTTGCTGGTAAAATTATCAGATACTTTTTATCAATATAATTAAAATTAAGATTTTACGAAAATAAAATTACCATGTCTAGTAATGTCGGGAAAGTATCGCAATAATTTAAATTCCCCCAAAACCCTTTATAGGTTTTATCAAATTATACATATAAATAAATTCTGTAAACAGCCTCCATTTGTGGCATATTATTTTTGACAGGTTTGCTGTGACTCCTCTGGATTCACCACACGAATTAGTATTCGTAAGGCATTAGTATGCGTTTATCAAGATTGCGCGATTTTCAATTTATGGCGCATTCAGCCGTCTTAATAAGGTTAAATTAAATTTGCATTACCAAGTAAACTGACACTTGGTTTATAAAGTGAGCAATCTCGACGTTTCTCATTGTTTCGCGTTGCTCTAATATGAACTTAATATAAACTGATTGGTGAGTGTTGCAAGTTGATTTACAAACGTTAGTAGGTCTTTAAATAAATCTTGTACTGAAGCGTATCATTAATAAAAATTTTTGGTTTTAAAAAATTCTTTCTTTTTAGGAATATATGAATAAGAACCTGTTTCGTAAGATGTTATTACCTAGTTAGATTAACAAAACTTTATATATTAGTTTTAAATAAAAGTATCGCATTACTTTCTTCATTTATTTGCTTTCTGATGTTGCGTCAAAGGTTAGCAGCCGGCCGCGGTGCTTGGTATCATACCTTAATAATAGAGCTAAAGGTGTTTTTACACCATTTTTTTAGAAAGTGCATAAATAATGCAAAACAAACACATCATATTACTTTAAAAATATTTTTTTCTTTTGTCATCAAAAATCCCAGGAAAAAGGAAAATCCCCGATCTCCGGCAACACTGAGTAAGATATTCCAGCCGCTTCTCGGTTCTACCTAAAAGGTGGTTGGTTGGTTTATTTATTCTTGTTTCTGGTCCCTTTTGGTACAATTTACTAGCCCATTCGGGGGAAAATCTGTATAGTCGAGTTCTGTAGCTCCCAGAAATCCCGGATTCTTTCACTATTTATTTATTCTTAAACTTATAAAGTGGCATGAATTTCGGCCATCTTCCCCGGAACTGCTACTGGTATCGCGCATAACAGGTTTCTTTTAGTGCTGAGTCCCCCCTCCGAGACGCCCGTCTCCATTTTCCACCATTGGAAAACACCTCGTGCAGCACGCCAAACAGGAAACATCAGGTTATAGAAATCTTCACTCACAGCGCCTGGTTCCAGAAAAAAGATGCCTTATCAGATTCAGTTGTGAGTTTCCTATCTTTCTCGTAGCACCAGAACGTCTGTTACATCCTCCATGCACGATACCAGAGTCGCATGGACTCCCTTCCAACGTCCTTCCACGACCGAGAACGAACGCAAACTGTACTTGAATGGTGTTTGGAAGGACTTTGCGATAGTTTTGGGAATTTATGAAATAATTTAAATTAATTGGGGTTTTTAATTGGTATTGTTTGGGCCGCTTTTTTTTTATCAGGGTTATTGCTTAAGGGTTTTAAGGGGTAAAACTAAAGTAGTAGCTTTTGCGCTAGGCGCACCTCAGAGGAGGGAGTGGGGCATTTTACGGAAAATATTTTGATGGTGTGGGAAATTGGCCTATTTATTTTAAAGTTTTTAATTATTTTATTTCATTTAAAAAAAAATTGTACAAAACTTGTGAGAGGGAACCGTGCTAACATGGCACAGTAGTTTGCCGGCAAACTTAGTGAGTTTTGTGGGGGCAACGTTCTTAAAAATTTTAGCTTAGGGTTAAGGTTAAAAAACTTAAATTTGTCCATTAAGAAATTAAGATTAAGACTAAAGATTAATGACTGTAACATTACTAAGGTTGTTATTAAAGGAAGTAAAGTTAATAAACGCGTTTTTGTGTTTTTAAGAAAATAAATTAAATCTTTTATTTAAAAAGTATTAAAAAAACTGAATACAAATCTAAACTTCTTTTGAGGTGAACTTAAAAAACTGGGTTCGGCGACTGTAGGCCTGGCGGTGTCGCAAGATAGCTGTCTAGCCGACAGAGTCAGTGGGAAAAGTAAAGGGATCTATGCAAAACAGAGTATAAAGAAGAGAGAGAGAGAGAAATAAAGGATACATAAGACAAAGGACGGAGGTAAACGGGGCGTGAAATTATCTCTTTTACCTGCACGCCTGTAAGGTTACGTTTATATCATAGGTAAATGGGGCGCCAGCCCTTCCCGAGAGGGGAATATATGTCTTTCTTGAGAAGCTTAAGGAATGTCAGATTGATACATACATCAAGATACAAAGTTTACAGTTGACTAAGAAAGTTAAAGATAAAAATGCAATAAATGTTTCGTAATTAATAAAATTTTTAAAAATAGACCAACATTTTATTTCGATACCTTTACTTTAAAGAAAACATTTGCGCCCTGTTTACCTTTACGATTTTATCGACCTCAAGATCCCTGCGCCCCATTTACCTGTTTAATAAAACTTTAGTGAAGGCCTTGCGCCCCGTTTACCACCGCCGAAGACAAAACCCCCTTCAGCCCAGTCAACAGAATTGACCGCGCTCTCTTACGAAAGTGCGCAGGTCTGCTCGAAGTCATGCCTAGGGACCGATACTAAACAGCTTTCACATTTACCAACTTAGAATCTTGACCTATAATGTCAGTCTTATACAAAACTAGGCATTCTTAGCCAATATTTCAAACGCGTACAATACATACCTTAGCATTTTATCACTGCTGTCAAATTTTGGAGCCTGTTCTTTATGTTGATAATTTGCTTGTCTGACTGCGATGAGAGCGTGTTTTCCAACAGGTATGTTTTTCTCTCTTACTCTGTAGTGGCAAGTGACATTTCTTGGATATATTCCGGGGTAGTTCGGGGACTGAATGCGACAGTTGCGTCTGGAACAACCTAACCAAAAATTTGGATAAGTGAGAGCTTAGATTATCAGGAAAATTTACAAGCACAAATATTTACAAGAAAATGTGCAACAAGAATGTAATTACCTTTTTACCACTTACCATTTTTATAATATTTTTTTGTACGGTACATAAGGAATTTATACAGCGTGTACAAGTACAATTTTTTTTTGGAAAGAAAAAGTTGGCATATTTAAAAGGTATTTTTATCCTAAACATCTACTCTTTCTTAACATATTCAATATTATGAAAACTAAAGGTTTCCTCTAAAATACAATTTACATTTTTTAACATACCTGGTATACCACTACAAAAAATTATTATCTGATAATAGCATTTTAAGTTTTAGCCCATGCAAAACATTTTATTAGAAATAACTTTTTTCGTAAAATAAAAAATAAAAAAGTTTCTTATATGGTGCGAACTTACGTAGACACGCTGTATATACACAATATTATCTATAGTAGGTATATTAGTCTTATTTAAAAGCAAATTTGTAAAATTTTATTTTCTCATTATATATCTCTGCCACAACCCTAAAGTTAGCTATTAGATTAAAAAAAAGATAATTAATAGTTTAAAAAAACTAAAAAACACGCTTTTATATGCAACCGAACTAAAAATTAGAAAATAATTTTTCATTAAAAAAATATTGTCATTTCATAGTAAAAGCGTGGGGTGCATTTTACTATTTTTTCATAACTTTTCCATCATAGATATTTGCAAATATAATAATTATAACATTTAATATATTTATCACCCCACGCTTTTTACTATGAAATGACAATGTTTTTTTAATGAAAAATTATTTTCTAATTTTTAGTTTGGTTGCATATAAAAGCGTGTTTTTTTAGTTTTTTAAACTATTAATTATTTTTCATTTTTTATTTTTTGCTACTCTTGACAAAATGGCGAAAAAATTTTTTAATTAACAAGAGTAGCAAATTTTAAAATTTTTTCCAACAGATTGCAACTCACTAAAAAATTTCTTCTTCATTAAGTAGCAAAGTTTGAAATTTTGCCAACAGATGGCAATCCAGGCAATGTTTGGACCGTTGCCAACATATTGCAACCCACTAAAAAATTTCTTCTTCATTTAATAGCAAAGTTTGAAATGTTGCCAACTGATGGCAACCTAGGTGTTGTTTTTATAATATAATGGATTTTTTTTCCTGGCGAACAAAAACAAGATAACGGGATACTGTTTGCAGATTATTGCATTGTCATGGGTCCTTAATACGTGTGCAAAGTTTCAAAGAAATCGAATAGCTGGAAGTTGGTTAAAATTAGGCTCAAAGATTCCGTTACATAGGCAGCCAGATAGATAGATTGATAGATAGATAGTTGCAACCCAAGTTAATAAAAGCGTGTTAAAAAAAAACATAATTCAAGTTAAATTTTACATTATCATTAAAATTTTACATCTATTATTAAAATTTTATTTAAAAGCAAGTTCGTTGTGCCGGTTTAAAAGGAATATTAGAATAAGTATTATACAGGGTTTATTTAGAATAAAAAAAAATAAAAACAATTTAAAAGGACTTAATATTTATACTTTTTATTTATTTAAAATAACTTTTTATTTACTATTTTGTTGTATTTTTATATATAAGGGTATTTTACTCGTAAGCACTTTTAAGAACTTTTGATGCAAACTGTATGACATGTAAATTTTTATAAAATAACTACTTCTACTACAGTTTGAGAACAAAAAGTTTCATGGAAAATATTTTTATTTTGACAAATTGCAAATAAAAAGTTTTCTATTTGTTGTACACCTAATAATAACATTAATAAAAATTAATTTGCATTTTTTAAAACTTTTTCATTGAACAAAAATGTACCATTTTATTTAGACAAACTGTAATAAACCAAACCGCATTTGTTTTAGTTGTAACTGAACATTTTAATTTTTGTTTGTGTTATCAAGCAGAGCAAATAATTTTAAAAATTGGTTTACTATGGGACATCTGCTGTTAATAAAAAATAAAAGTTAACATATAAATAAAAGGTGAAATTCATTGTTTCTAGTTATGTTGATCTCATAAGTAACAATAGACAGTTTTAAAAAAATTTAACCGAGTTAAAAAAACAAAAAAATAAATAGAACTTACTTAAATGCAAAAAAATAAATAAAAAAAATGAAGTCGGTCTGGCATGCCGCACTTCTAAATAAACTTCTCTCCTATGGTTTTTCAACTAAACTCTGTACTTGGATCTCTAGTTATCTATCTGATCGACGTATATCAGTTATTGTGGTCATTCTTTAAGCTTTCACCAGGTAAATGCTGGAGTGCCTCAGGGCTCAGTTCTGGCAACATTGTTTCTTCTTCACATCAACAACTTTCTCTCGTCCACAACTAATTCCATTCATAGTTTTGCAGACGATAGTACCCTTGACTCCTGTTTTCAGGTTTCTAAACCCATCACTAAACCTGATTTGAAAAACAAACGCAGAGTGATGCAGATATCTCTTTCGCAGGATTTTAATTTAATATTGGATTGGGGCGCCAAAATCCCGTCCATTTTAATGCATCCAAAACACAATCATGTTCCTTGTCACAATAAGAGTCATCAAATACTCATCCTCTACTTATGAGCGGCCAAGTTTTACAGAGCAAAGACACCTTCAATCTGGTTAGTGTCACATTTGAAAGTAACCTTAACTGGCACAAAGACATTGTATCTATAGCCACGACAGCTTCAAAAGCTTGGATTTCTCTTTCGAGCCAAAAGTTTTTGCCCTTCTAATTTATACACTTTATATGTGTCCCAAATCCGACCTCCCTTAGAATATTGTTCTCATATCTGGGGCATGACATCGCCCACAACCCTCAGCATTCTTGATTTCGATTAAAAAAAGCTATTCGTCTCATTAATGATTCTTTACTTACAGAAAGGTTTCCCCCTGTTGCCCATCGTCGAGTTGTGGGGAATTTATCGCTTTTTATAGGTACTTCGATGGCTTTTGCTCTGAGGAATTGTCCAGTATAATTCCTCCACTCACCGTTCCCAGCAGAGAAACTCGTGGTGCCACGCATATGCATCCTTATACGGTCCAACTGGACAGACCCCGAACTTCCCACTTTGTTCGTTCTTTTATCCCTAGAGTTTCTAGAATGTGGAACCTGCTGCCCGCGGAGGTCTTTCCTTCCCCCAAATCTTCAAGTATTTAAGTCCCGTGTCAACAAATTCCTTCTTACCTCGCTAAAGACACCCACCCCACGGTATGTTAGTATTTAGGCTTTAAGACGTGTAATTTGATTGGTTTGAAACTTTGCATGCGGTTATCCAAAACTGTCAAAGTGAAAGAGTAATGGTTAGTTCTGGTTACTTATATCCTTTTTTTAATAAAACAAATTGCACAAAAAGATTTAACTTACCAGAACAAACCATGATCTCCCCCAATGTCAATCAATTAAATAACACGTCCCTGTGTTTTTGACTGTAGCACAAATTATTATAATATTGTAATTTAGTTCGTGACTGTAGTCCCTTTTTCAGTTTGGTAAAAAAGGAAAATTTTACCCCATGATTGTCGATTCTAAATGCGCCCCCTAGGCTTTTTTTTTTAATTATCTGGAGCCTATACCTATCTAGAGGCAGCTTTGCCTGCACGAATGACATACGGCAGAGAAAAAAATAGGTTAGTACCTTTCTGTCTTGCGATCCTGACTTGTCTTTTTTATGGGATCACCACGGAAGTACACTCTTTCAAATTAAAAAAATAATAATTTTTTAAAATTGTTTCACAAACGTCGAAGTAATCGCGTAATATACACACACAAAATAAACAAACTGGCAAATTAAAAACCTCGTTTTTTAAAGTCGGTTAAAAATTAAAAAAAAACTTATTTTACCTTTGTAATGTTATTTACATCTCTATAATTTTATTATAGTCGAAGATCCGGCATTAAGAAAATATACCCTTATCTGTTAATTAAATGAAATAATATTTTCTAGGAAGATTTTATTGTAGTGAATGCAAGTGAACAACATCTGCCAGCATAGGTCTGCTACAATAAATAATAATTAATTAATTAATAGTTCATTTATTTATAATCGTTACCCCTACATGTTAATTGCGTAAACCAATGATCAGCGGTAAAATAGCCTAGTTGGTTAGGTAGCAGCATTTAGCAGTGCATGCCTTGTCGACACTCTGGGTTCGTATCCCACACTGGGTATCATTTTTTTCTATTTTTTATTTCCTTGTCTATTAGCAAAATTATGTTTACCATATTAAATTGAATAAAATTGGGCTGCTACCTAACCAACTAAGCTATTTTACCGCTGATCATTGGTTTATGCAATTTATATGTAAAGGTAACAATTATAAATAAATTACCTATTTATTAATTAATTATTATTAATTGTAGCAGACCTATGCTGGCAGATGTTGTTCACTTCATTCACTCATTAAAATCTAAATAGAAAATATGATTTCATTTAATAAACAGATGACGGTATATTTTCTTAATGCTGGATCTTAGACTATTATGTCAGCAGGTAAAAATAAATATTCAACAGCCTAGTTATCTTCAATAATAAATAAAAACATAAATTGAACAATAACTTTTACTAAATTTAAATATTTGAACATTGTTGTTTACAAAGCAAAAACTTTAAAAACTTACAATTTATTTTAAAACATGCGGCATCTACCGACAACGGTGTAGTGTATTGTGTTGAAATCTTTTCGGAAAAAAGTCATGATTTATTTATGAAATTTAAAAACATTTTATTTTATGTTACCCAATTTTACTTTATAATTTAATTTATATACAAAAATCTTTGGCAATCCTAAAATGTAAACTTACCTAATGAAGTATTTTTAAATATATTTTTTAGTGTTGATAGTAGTTTGTATATTTTGTTTGAACAACTATACAGCCAGAAGTTTGTTTAAAGTTTAATAGTAAAAATATTAATTTTAAGTCCCTTACACCGGCGCTTATTGTTGATTTAAACATTTTAAATTTTCAGAATTTGTAATACTAGAATCGGTCCGTAAAATAAAAATAATTAAATTAGTACACGAAAAAAGGCAATTTTTTGGTCCTGCATTGATTGACTTAACAGGGTAGGTCCAAGGATCAAAGCCTATATCGAACCAAAGGGTCCCAAAACCTTGGGGGTGAAATTTTTTATTACATTTTAACAACAGAAGTCTATTGAAAAATTTATTCCAAGCAAAAGACGTTCCTCGTGAAAAATAATATTTTTCAGATTATTCGCGATTGAAAGTAATAAATTTTTGACAAAACAATCGACGTAAAGTTAGGGTTAGTATCTGTCTTTTTCTACAATAAAACATTAAAGACAACTACCTCCTTATTAAAATTGACCTTTTAGCCTTTTGCATTTTCTTTATACATGCAGTAATAATACGTCTAAGAAGTTTGACCAATTTTAAATGCTTAATTTCAGAAAAATTTGAGCTTAAAATGAAAAACGATTTCTTACAATTTTATATTTTTCTCCACTTTTCTCTAAATAACTCCGAAAATAATGATGAAGTTTTTAATTGCAGCTTTATTAATTGATGATTAAAAAACAGTATTAACTTATGGCGTTCAATTTAATTCCTTACTCAATCTAAGACGTGTATATCGTAATTTTTGGTCAGATTAAGTTTTATCCGATCGGTTGAATCGGATTCAATATAACAATGTACCCTTAGTTATAGGCTCAAAACTTAATTGATTTTGTTTTTCTTTGTATAAACTTTCAATAAGAGGTTGGATTCTACATATCTTAGTGAATACGGCAGTAAATTATATTAACCAGGTAGCTATATACATTTATTGTCATATTTAGTGCACCTATATCTTCTGCCAACATAATTAATTCTGACAGTTTAATACTTCGCTAAACTCTGTAAATGAGAGGTAAAATAATGCATATGGGTACATAGGCCTGCCTGGCTTATAATTGTATTTTATTGCTATACGTGCAAGAAACATTTTACAATCAATGTCTGTATGATTGTTAAAGCTGTTGGTTTTAATTTTTTTATCGTTTAAAGCGCATTTTAAAAAAATGATAATAATTCTTGGGCCAGTAATGACATAAACTATATGATAATAGTTATTTATTAAATAAGTGAGTTATATTACATATAAGTCACGCAAGGTAATTTTCTTAAGTGACTTATATGTAATAACTCACGTGTCTAATACAAAATTTTATCCAACACTTTCGTATAAATCGTTTTTAATATCGAAAATAATTTGAAAACGTCATCCATTATTTGTTACTTGTCATTGTTAACACCAGAAACAAAATTTTGTATTTTTTGGAAAGCAAGCTTGTTTGGTTGTAATGCATTTTGTTGGTAACTACGGGTTTGTTTAGTAAACAACTTTGTAGACAAACATAAAAATGCTTTGCGAAATGGAAAATTGTGAAGTTCCTGCGGAAATTTTGGAAGAAGCTGCGGTAGCGACATGCAGTTTAATTCCAGAGAAGTCAAAACTAACGTACAATAAAGAATTTGAAGATTTTGAAGCATGGAGGAAAAGGCGAGGAGTTGGTACTATAAATGAAGATGTTATTATGGCTTACTTTCTGTTTTTATCGAAAAAAGTTGCTCCCTCATCAATGTGGACCAAGTATTCAATGATAAAAACGACCTTAAAAGTATATAAGAACGTGGATATAGGGAGGTATGGAAAAGTTGTCGCTTATTTGAAGAGCAATTCAAGAAATTTCAAACCGAAAAAGGCAAAAATTCTGGAGAGGCAATACATCGAAAAATTTTTGGCTGAGGCACCTGACGACGAGCACTTAATGTCAAAGGTATGAATTTACTTTAGTTTCTGGTATTAAATATTTATCTGTTCGGATTTTTATAGGTTGCATTGATATTGGGAATCGCTGGTGCATGCCGTTGTGACGAACTAACTTGCTTAAGTATTGAAGATATAGTAGATAAAGGCCAGTACATATATGTTTCTATACCTGATACCAAGACGAACAAATCGAGAAGCTTTACAATTTTAAAAGAAGGATTTTTGGTAAATGTGCTTGAATTATTTAGAAAATATGTGTCCCTAAGGCCAGAGAACACGCCTCACAAAAGATTTTTGTCAACTTTCAAAAAGGCAAATGCACTAGGCAATGCGTGGGAATAAATAAAATTTCGAAAATTCCGAGAGTAGTTGCTCATTATTTGCAACTACCTGATGAAATCTTATATAGTGGTCATAGCATGCGGCGTTCTTCAGCGACACTTCTAGTCAACGCTGGGGCCGATATCACCAACCTTAAACGCCATGGCGGGTGGAAGTCTTCTACCGTGGCAGAAGGATATTTAGAAGATTGCATCTCTAACAAGTTTGAGATTGCAAGACGAATACAGGGTGAAGAGCGCACCAAGGCAAGTACTAGTTCTGAAAGACTTCCTAAAGAACACTCCGCACAATGTAACGTTGTCCAAGATAAATCAAATATAACAATTACTGTTAATATAAACACGAATAAATTGTAGTATAATATATTAGTTGTTTTATGTTATTTTTTTAATTGTGAAATGTTGGAAGTTATAAAGAATTAGTATAAGTCACTAGTGAGCTAAAGTCTATAATTCACTAGTGAGCTAAAGGGTACTTTAGCTCACTAGTGACTTATAGTACACTTTATATCCTCAAAATCTGATCAATTATGTAGATATTATATGTAAGTGTTGGATAAAAACACTTTTAAAACCTTTTAACCCTACACTAGGCGCGTGAAAAATTTGGGATAGTTAGGTCGCGGTGGTCCATGAGACTGATTGTAATGGGAGACAAGAAAGTCAGTTATTTCTGTTTTTTAAAGAAAAAAAATGTAAAACAACATTTTTACAAAGATTTACTTTATATAAAAAAATATTTTTTAAATTAATTTTAATGGTATTTAAAACAACAGTTGTAATAATTTTTTGTTTTTTTAATTTCTACTGGAGTTGTCAACTTCTTCCTATGTAGACTTGGTCTTGGTAAAACCTTAATAATATTTTCAAATTCGGTTTTGGTATGTTTAGGTAGCGTCGACAGTTTTTTTCTATCTGGTTTACTTATCGTTACCCATAAAACTCAAACTTTTGCTAGCCCAAGGCTCAAAATTTGTTTCGTCCTCTAATTTAGAAACTCCAGTATCTTCTTGGTCACAATCTGATTCATCATATTCCGATTCAGAGTCTTAAGATTCAATAGTAACCTGGTTAGATGAAGAATTAACTAATTTATGCCTGGTTTCTTCACCTTCATCAGAATCATGGTCCAAATATGCTTCATTTGTGGTGACTGTTTCTAGCAAATACCAAAGGCACTGTTGTTAATTCTTATAGAAATTTAGAAACTGAGTTACATTCAAAAGCAATTAAAACAACCTAGATACTAAAAAAAATAAGTAGATAAAGAAAAATACCTTTTTGCTTTTAGCTAGTCAAACGTGCATTAATGGTCGCGTCGGTGCGTGAGACCGCTGTCACTCACTACCCGGACAATTTTACTCTGAGTGACGATCGCAAGAGTTGTTATAAAAAAGTTACGAAGAGCAAGGCATTCATAAAGCGGCGCGAGTACTGTGGCGTATTTAAAGTTTTTATTAACATTTTAAGTTATCGTCGGTCTGTTAGACCGCACGTGACTACTGTAGGGTTAAGGGGATTTCTTTTGACGAGTCTACCACAAATATCCATATCGCCATATATGGAAGCGGCGCTGCAACCCTGTCTGTCAATGATAAATATTTTGGGTGTCAAACTGGGCAAACGCGTTATTTTTTGTCGGGCATGTGCCAAAATCGTAAGTTACCTACAGTCTAATACCCGCCTAGTCCGATACCCAAAATATGTGTTTGGGCCTTATGGTTTCATGACTGTAGGTTAGGGCGGGGCTAGTTGAGCATAGAGATAAGTTGAGCAATCAAAATATCTCAAAAACTATCGACCGCACGCGAAAGCATCAAATAGCGTAAAGAAGGGGTTGCGCAAGGGGAACTCATTGTGCGACCACTAGTGATGACGCGGCGATCGAGAAAAGTATCCGTGCGCATTGTTTATTTTGTGATTAAAAAGTTAAATAATTGCAAGCCGGAAAATTTTATCTGTGATAGTTAAATGTGTTTCGTTCTCAACCAGGTAAGTGTTAATCTTAAGTAAATTTATTGCAGTTTTATTATGTGTAAAGATTTTGGATATAATTCTTACCGGTTTTTCAATAAATTAACTTTTCCTTTAAAATTTTAGGTTGGGGTTAGTTGAGCTACAGTTGCCCAACTAACCCCATGGTTTTAAGTATAAAATGTTTTTTTATTTTTTAGTGTACGGACTTATAACAGTAAGACTACTAGAGTCGCCTCAAGATTTACAGGAAGCTGCAATCCGAACTTTGTACAAGCAACAAACAAAATGAGCTGACCTATCTTTTAACTTATAAATTTTCTCAGGAAATAGTTCGACCATACCCAAAGGCTGGTCCAAGAAAAGCCAAATCAAACAGAAGATAAAGAAAAAGCTGCAATTTTAACAAATACAGAAGCCATTACAAGAGAAGCAAAATAAAACTGCTAAAAACTTTTAAAAACGAAGATGAGTTTTTTAAATTAAAATTTAAAAATTTAAAATAAAATTTTCTAACAAAAACATTTTAAAATAAAAATATAGAACCAAGCTATAATTTAAAAAATTTAAATAAAATTTAAAAACTAATTTCTTTTTAAAAATTTCTAAGCTAGATATTAAATTCAATAGTTAAGCTAAGCTAGGTACGTTGCTGTTTTATTAATGATATTTGTTGTTTTGGCTCTATAGGATTATAAATATAAACAGCAAATTGTCAAAATGTATTTTTTTTGTAAACGTATCTAACATTCAAGCCATGATTTGACTATACTTTCTAAGTCCTCCACTAGCCCCATACCCTTGCTCAACTTACCCCACCTATAGGGTACGTTGGGCATACTTGACTTATCTACCATGAAATAGATGTAGCTCTTAAATTCGACTTATTTGAAAGAGATAACCATGGACACTATTAATAAGGGATAAATTGCTAATCCATCAGTATGCATTATGAGCCCCTAAGACTTATTTTTGAGGAGCTATAACTGATAAAGTGAAAAATTGCTCAACTAGCCCCGCCCTACCTCAACCCTTACTATTTTTGGCAAAATGTTTAAAAATTGCATTTTAAACATTGTGGTAATCTTGTAAAACAAAAAAAAAATGCGTTCGTGCGACATTGACAGGCTAAGTTTTTGGCAAAATAACTAATTTTTAATCTCCTGCGTAATGTGCTGTTAAAAGAAAGTAATCATTTGTGATAATAAAGCATTAGAAATAAGTAAGGGTATAATTTATTCGAAAATAAGGTTACTGCCCTCTCACAGCACATCACCAAGGGCGATTAAAAATTATTTATTTTTGCCAAAAATTTTTAATCACCCTGTAGAATGTATTGTTAACAGTAAATAACAACGGTAACGCAAATTTATAGCTTACTTTTCCATTACATTTTTTTTAATTGTCTTAATAACTTAATTATTAAAAGAGTTATGACCATTTAAATTAAAGCATTTTTATATGGAAGCTTGAGGCTGCGTTAATTTCTTAGAGAAGTGTATTTTCCATAATATTAAATATTAATTTTAAAATCTGAATAAATTATAGTCCTTTAGGCACTTAAAGAAATAAAGTTTCTAGCGAAAAAAAACGGCTTTGCTTTATTTTTGTTAATGTTAATCAATTGTTAATTAACTTAATTTTTATAGTTCTTAGGCTTTAGCTGTCATACAATTTCTTATAAAAGTTTAAGAATTCGTATTTAAAGTTAAATAAAGTTTTTTTTTTAATTTTAAATTTTTAAAGTTAACAGAAAATAAAGAATCTGACAAATGTTATTAAAATTCTTTTTAATCAAATGTTTGATTGTAGTTGTATTTCTATTATTATAAAGCTTAACTAAACAATTTTTTCGTTACGTCGGGTCACTGTCATCAAAGAAACAAGTTGCAGAAAATATGTATCTAAATTGGTTCCACATCAACATGCAGACTTTTGGAGGATAAAAAGGAAACAACTCATATACAGGGTGTCCCACGAGGAACTAGTCCGATCAATTTCTCAAAAAATAGGCTTTGGAAAATGTTAAAATTTTTTAACATTATAAAGTCAGAAAGGATTTACAACTAAACTATTTTGACAGGTATAGCATTTCAGGTTATACCAAAACTTAATGTCAACTTACTCATTTTAAAAAGAACACCCTATATAATATTTAATTGCTTGAAAAAACCTTCCTACGTTTTGACTTATTTCAAATGTAAAAAATGATGCTATTGCATAACGATCAATTTTTCCCAACAAAAGCATTTAACAATATGTTTCCTAACTAGTGCTGAAAGTGTCACTTTCCCGCACGCGACTGCAGTTGGCCAAACGACGCGGAGCGGAGTTCGGCCAAGCAGTTAAGCGTGAAAAAGGCACTTTCGGCACGTAGTAGGAACGCTATTTTTCTACGAGCGTATAGAAAACATTAAAACCATTTTTTTTTCTTTTATTATTTTAATACAATGCTACCTAATACCCTATTCCAACTTATTATTAATGTTAATAAATAGAAATTCTTCATTGCGACTTTCTAAAATTTAGTTTAAAATTTTTGTACTTTTTCGCACTAGTGCGGAAAAGTAGTGTAGAAAAGTGCTTTGCCATACTCAGTGCGGAAAAATAGTGCAGGAAAAGTTACACTTTCAGAACTAAAATACGCGCGGAAAAAGTAAAGTTTTTCGCACAAGAAATAGGAAAAAGAAATTAGAGGTAGATTCCTTAAAGAGAAAGGCCTTTTGAGAAGAGCGTGTTAATATTTTTCCAAAACAAAGTGAATCGTTAAAAATAAAATCGACAAAAACTTTAAAAGTCAATTTTTTCAAATAAAAAATGTTTTTTACTTTCTTCTATTAAGGACTAAGAATAAGGTTAAGTTTGTACAAAAATATCTTTATTAAAAATATACAGTGTGCACGTAAGTTGGAAAACTTATGAAATTAGTTATGGAAAACTTTAAATTATTAAATTTACTAAAAAAGTTATTCTTTATAAAAAGTTCTGCATGGTTTAAAACCTAAATTGCAACCATCAGATGTGAACTTGTGTTAGTCGTCTACGAGGTTTAATCAAAAATACCTTTTTTGCGCAGAAGTAAACTCCTGTAATCTTGCTAATATCAAAAATTATTATACAAAAAGATGTTAAGAATTTAAAATTAAATCTAAATGTGCATTTTCTTTCATTAACAAAATTTAAAAAAAAACTTTTTTCTGCGATAATCGAGGAAACTTAGGTTTGTATATTAATTCCATTGTGCATTGTCCTTGTTTTGATAACAATAACTCCAAAAAGTTAATTAAACTTTTCCTATCGAGTTTAAAATTTCAAAATGTACTGAACCAACTCACCAACCTAACCAACTAACCTGAACTAACCTAAATTTTTACCGTTATCGCAAAAAAATATAAGTTTTTGTAAATAAGCAAAATTGCATATTTAGAGATAATTTTCAAATCAAAAATCTTTTTCTAATAACAATTTTCGATAATAGCCAAAATAAAGGTACTTTGCTCTTGAGCCAAAATTACATTGTTACCAAACCCTGTAGATCACTGACACGATTTGATATCTAATAAATGTATTTTAGGCTTTGGACGATGCAGAATTTTTACAAACAATAACTTTTTTTGTAAAATTAATAATTATGAGTTTCCTATATGACGCCAACTTACGTAGGCACACTGTATGGTTTATAAAATATTCATATATTAGTTGTAAAGTTGCTAATGTGTTTTAAGTTATTTATTTTTTTTTTGGGAATTACTCTAGAGAGTAGAAACACAAAAAAGTAATAATGTTTTTCTTATCCAACCTAACTAAATCATAATAATAAACAAAGCCACCACCACATTCATCATCCAGAATTTAAAGCGAATTGTTTCTAAATAATAAATAGTATTTTGTCTGGAGAAATGTAAGCTCTTTGAAAGTGTAGTAAAGTAAACATTCCCCGGGGTTATTTCTCCGGCACGAATATCTGGATTAACTCCGTAGACAACTGGATGCAATTTAATATAGCTGCGAAATCATGTGGGAATATTATTGAAGTTCTTAAAATTTGTATAAAACAATATAAACATTTTTTAGTTTCTTAATTTATTTAAATAATTTACCTTTATTTTTCCAAGTTCTTTTATCACTTTCGAAGGTTTCCGAAACCACCCGAATTATCCATTGAGAACTTTGATGCCATCCTGTACTATGGAATGTTCGCGATATTTCTCAAAATTCTAGATCATTCTTTACCTTCCATATTACTATAAAAGGGCGACAGAAAACCTTCGAATGATTGGTATAGATTCGACTTTTGTACTGTAAACTTCGATACATTGACAAGTACAGATTTTGTCATTGTTGTAACCATAGTTACGTTCCATTGTTAATAAAAGTATAAAAACGAAGAACGTGTTTTTATACGAGGTGATTCAAGAACAATACCTATGCTTGGCTTTTGTTAAAATTGTTTGCACCGTAAAAAGTTAAGCCAGCTTAGTTAAGCTCCGCATGTATTGGCGAACATACTAATTGTGCCTTAAAGTAAAACTTTTTTTTTTTCGTTGCTAGGTAACTCAATAATTAAAAAACTTAAAGAGAATTTACCCTGAGACAATTATGGGCACCTGAGGGTTTAGTTATTTTGTTTTTTTTGCATTTGCAGGTTCTAGAAAATTAAAAATATACCAAATACCTATACGAGATTGCTTTTTGGTTGCAATTTTTTTGTTTATTTATTGATACTAACCAAACTTGGTAGGGTTTAAGACTAACAAAAAGTAATTTTCTGCTCGCCTGCGAAAAAGTTTACTTTCTCGCACTTATTTTAGTTCTGAAAGAGTCACTTTTCCGCTCTAGTTTTTAAAAGTACTTTTTCGAACTACTTTTTGCATTCTGCGGAAAAGTACAAAAATATCGAATCAAATATTAACCTCT
This sequence comes from Listronotus bonariensis, assembly GCA_014170235.1. NCBI lineage: Eukaryota > Metazoa > Arthropoda > Insecta > Coleoptera > Curculionidae > Listronotus > Listronotus bonariensis. Next base: position 7,409 of record JACEGR010003973.1, on the reverse strand, counting down.
TAAAATAACAGACGTTTTTTGGCCTCCTTATGGTTATCGTTATTAAACATAACGATTACAGCAGCAGTTTTAGACAGAGATTTTGCAGCCTCTTCGAATAAATTTATCTTGCGTCTGCGCTTTCGACATATAACCTTATTTTTACCTGTGGTTCACCGATTTTAAAGTTTACGAAAAATCAGTACTTACTTTTATTCTCCATAAGTTATATATTGATATTTAAATATATGCAAATAATTCTCTTGATTTTGTTTTTCAAAGTAGATGTAACAATACAGTATAAGCAAAACACAAAAAGTAAGGTTAGGTTTGGTAGTAGAATAAAAAGCAAGTGTGCCAGATTGTAACATGTAAATAGATTACTGATTTAAAACATCCTTAAAAATGCAAGTCCGTTTTAATTTCTTTACACTATTTTATTTTTCTTACTGCTATGGATTTTTCGCTAATTAGAGCCTATGTATCAATGATATTTTAATTAATACGGCATTAAAATGTCAACCTTCTTAAATAATTGATAATAAAAATTCTACAATCCGACAACCACGCAGTTTAACAATAACGATAACGATAACGATAAGCTCTTCGGTATTCATCCGTAATTAAAGGAGTCCGGTATGGTTAATAACGATAACGGATCATGTTTGCGTATACTGCGCAGACTCAGAATAACGTTAACCACAACGGAATTGCAAAATAAGAGGTGCAAAATATTTTCGCGTAAATAAATAAGCATTTTTCAATCAAGTATTTATTCTTTATTTATGTGTTATCTGTTTATTTATAAATCCCAACTAACTAAAAAGTTCATTACAGGGATTGTCTAATCTAAATAAACAAACTTAAACATAAATATTATACAATATAAACAATCATAAGAAGTCAGAAAAGTCAAAAAAGAAACTTAATAATAACAGGAAATAATAACAATTAAATATATATATTTACATTCCTTTATTTTTTTAAAATAAAAATAAGTTATTAATTTAAAAGAATTTTTTTAAAATGTTTTTAAATAATTTTGGATTTCTTATAAATTTATTTTTTCTGGCAAACCGTTATATGTCAAGATACCATTATATAAGATTGATTTTTTTCCAAAATTACTTTTAATCGCAATTGTTTTAAAGAAATTTATTTGCCGTGTATTTTTATTATGCGATATTTTGACGATATTTAAAGTTGACATTTTGTTATTATTAATAATTGAATGTATTACTGTACATAATTTTAGCTTAAATAAGGATTCTATATCTAAATATTTGTTTGGTTTGTATAAATTTATAGTTGGTTCTAAAAACGGTAATTGGTGAATACATTTAATAATTTTATTTTGTAATTTTTTAAAGGTTTTAATACTGTAAGTGATGCACTTCCCCAAACTGAAATTAAGTATTGTAATTTTGAATAAATTAATGAAAAATATATATTTCTTAAAATGTTTAGAGAAACATAATTTCTTATTTTAAATAAAATTCCTATCAATGGTGATATGGAATTTCTAAGGGGTTTCAATATGATTTTTCCAACTTAAATTTTCATCTATAAAGAGTCCCAGAAATTTCTGTACAATCAGTGTATTTAATGCTGTTGTTATTAATGAATATTTCTTTATCAGCTGTATGTTTTTATTTCTGCCAATAAACATAAAAGATGATTTATATATAATTTAAAGTTAATTTAAAAGAGTGTAGCCAATTACTTAAAATTTCAATATCATGCTTTAAATAACTTTTATGTCATTATAATTATCAGCAAAATAAATAATAGTAGTATCGTCAGCAAATATACTTACAAATATCCTTTTTAATTTTAATGTTTTGACATCGAATGTGAATATAGGTCAAAAATAATATTGAGCCCCTAAAAGTTTGATCCACGTGGAAGCCTCCACAAGTAATATCTTTTCTTAAACTTATATGTGGATTCAATTTGAACATATTGTTTTCTTTTTATTTAAACAACTTTTAAACCAAAAATAAAGTTTTCCTCTTATGCCAGTGATTACATGATGCATCTAATAAATATACTATGTCCCAATATAACTAATGTTCCTATAAATTTAAACTTTTGTCAGATTTTATTATGAAAGAAGCTGATATAGCTACGAGTAAATACGTGTTACGACTCTTCAGAAAAAAGTTTCATCCAGAAAAATAAATCAAAAAGTTTGGCCACAAACCTTCAAGCAGCCGGTCGCAGTAGCTTCCTACGCTCAGCTTCCCCCTGTAAGCTCTCTGCGTTCGGCATCCGTAACGTATCTTCGCGTCTGATAATTTTAAAAACTTGTAGGAAGATCCCAGTTCGAAGCTGTAACCGGAACTTTGCTGGAAACGATAGCAAAAATCGTGAGGTGTTCTTTAAATTAGCCTATATAATTTTTTAGGTTAATGTTACCTTCAGAAATAAAATTATTGTTACCCACCTTAAATAAAATCGTATAGGTTTTTCTTAATGCTAAACACACAATTTGTCTTTACAGTCTTTGATTGTTGTATATAAAAAGTAGAAAATTAACATTTTAAATTTTTTAACGAGAATCTATTTCTATACCTCTTAAGAATAACTCAACAACGTAAAAACCAATCTTAAGGTTGTGGTTTAGTAATAATCGGGCTTTTTATGTTAACATACGATTAAAAAAGTTGTTGACTATTGGACAACTAATGGAAATCGGGATAAAAAAATCTTTGGCTGGCGGATAGTTATTTATTTATTGTATCCTGATTGTGGCAAAAATTTCTTTATTCCGCAACATTTTCATAATTAAATATGACAAAATGACTCTTTTGTATTATTTAGGTTTTAGACTATGATGCCTAATATTTTGTCTAAAATTTAATGCCTTGTTTTCAAAGTGCTTTTGCTTCTAGCCGAGACACAAACCCAAAATCGTATATTTCTGTAAATATGGTAAATATTTTCGACACTTTTCGATCTAGATACCCATTTTTATCAGCTGAGGAAAAATTGCTTTTTAATGTTTCAATAATTATTAGAGCATTACTCTACAATTGTTTCTGCCTTTCTAGGGCTTCATCAAGAGTACTTCGTATACTAAATTTAAAAAAGAGAAATATTTACAAACAGAACCATTTAACACGTTTTTCCCAAAAGGTCTATAAAATATTATTAGGGGTTTTATTATGCGGCCCAGATGTGGTAATAAATTTATTTATAATTGGCATATCTGCGAAATTTATTTGATCATTGGTAGAAAGAGTTGTATTGTCTATAAGTGATTTTTTAATTTCTAGTTGTTCATATAAATTTAATTTTTTACCTTTGTTTTCTCTATGGAGTAGTTTAACATTATTAAGATCTATAAAGTGGTTTTGTTCTATACAATGTGTTGAAATGCCTGTGTTTTTTAAACCATTTAAAATTGATGTTTTGTGTTCTTTTATTCTGTTTTTTATGCTCCTTCCACTTTGACCAATATATTCCGCATTACAGTCTGCGCAATTAACTTTATAAACCCTGACATATCTAATTTTTCTGTTTTGTCTTTATTGTTAACTAATAATCTACCTAGGTTACTCTTATTTACAGACACAGTTTTACAGCCTAACTTATCTAGCCTATTGGATACATTATTGCTGATGTTTGGTATATAATTGATAAACTTAAAATTATTGTTTTTAGGTTCTGTAATACTATAAAACTCTTTAGCAATTAACTTTTGTTTTTTTCTTTGTTAACAATTTATCAATAAGTGATTCTTTATATCCGTTGTTTCTTGCTATTTGTTTAATAATGCAGAGTTCTTTGTTAAAATTTAATTGATGGAGTAATGCTCTAATAATTATTAAAACATTAAAAAGCAATTTTTCCTATTTAATATTAATATTTAAAAATGTTTCACAAGAAACCAACTGCGGATACAATCCAGTGTATTAAAATTTAAAATGTTACTATAATAAATAAGGTAAAAGCTTTTGTCGATATTATTATTAGAATATTTAAAAAGTACTTATTACGTTCTTATTATTGAAAACTGTTAGAGTAGCAAATTAGGTGATAACATTTCATTAATTCGGTTACATTGTTATAACTTATGTAATACATTAAGTTGATATACTTAGTTATTTTTTTTTTTTTAATCAGCCCCAGATCTTTATTTTTGTAATGAGGCGTAAAATCCTGTCGTATGCCTCCCGGCCTTTTTATTGAGAAAAACTTTGAAGAGCAAAAGAAAATTGCTTCCTTTTTAAATACCTATATGTAATAACAAATTAGAAGACGACCAAAAAAAAGGTCTTTCTCTCTACAATCACCACTTTCTTATACATTCCATGTTTCAATTTGCTGCCCTTGAAGGTGTCGTTAATAGCACGAAAGCATGCTACTTTTGAGCAATTGCTACTTAGTGGTACGTGTGTCGAAATATTGCTAATAATGAGCATGCTAGTTTCGAGTTTGCTCAAAAATCGACGGTCGTGCGATTATTGGGCATGCTACCTGCAGCGCGGGTGGAAGGGGGCGTGCTTATAGCGTGTGTGAACAGGTTTGCTTATTGGGCATGCTAGTATCGATCAGTCGTTAGCAGCAGGTGCGCGTGCACAATTTCGCGTAAAAATGTCTCGCTGGGGCGACGAAAAAACGTTGAAATTTGTGATTTTATATCGGAACAATGAATGCCTATGGAATCCGCGCATACCAGAGTACAAAAACATTATTGCAAGAAATAATGCATATCAAGATATATTAACCAACATGGACGATCCTGCTTTGACTTTGAAAATTATAAAAACAAAAATAAAAACTTGAGGTCTGTTTACCACAGCGAATTAAAAAAATTGAGAGTTCCAAGCGATCCTGTTCTGGTACCGATACTGTGTACAACCCATCCACATCCTGGTTTCACGAAATGCATTCTTTTCTTGGAGGCACTGGCGAGTACAGGGACCCTATTTCTATGGAATTGGTAAATTTCGATTTTTAATAAATAAAAAATGCACTTAAACGTCAGTAAAGCATAGTTATTTAATATCATAGAATAAGTACAGCATTTTCTATTCATTCATTTGTATCATACGGGGTGTAAAGGACAATCTCCCGAAAAAGTTAACCATGGACTTAGACCTCCCACAAAATTTAGTATCTCACTCGAAAATTTTGTATGGGAAGTTGAATTTTTTTTTCATTTCCGCAATATGGTTTGTTTGGGAAGTTGCTCAGAATGATGGTCTGAGTCCATGGTTAACTTTTTCGGGAGGCTGTCCCTTACACCCTGTACTATAGGCAGAACAATGAAATGATGATGGAGAATTTATATCATATGACATTGCCACGGTACTGCCTCTGTAGTTTCAAAGAGCTGCGCGTAGGTGTCTCTTATTGCTTCTGCCAGTCGAGAAGGGTGGTTACTGTAGCGTGTAGGTGGTAAGCCTTCTATAGTTCTTTGCAGTTGTGCCCTCCATGATCCTGGTACCACAACACGTTGTTGTATATCTTCAAAGTCGACGCATCTTTGTGTGATGTACATATCAGATGTTTTCCGAAGCCAATTGTGTAAAGAGCAGGCAGCTAATGTAATTCTATCAACATTTTTGGGGGCCATATCTATGGCATTCATAAGAACTCGAAATCTTGTTACTAAAATACCAAACGCATTTTCAACGATTCGTCTGGCTCTCGATAAACGGTAGTTAAATATTTTTTTCGAATCGTTGGAGTTGTTGGATAGGGTTTCATAAGATATGACTTTAGAGGGAAAGCAGCATCTGCTACAACAACTGATTGGTCTGGTAAATTAAGAGTATTATTTTCTAAAGCTTGTGCTAAATTCGATTTTTGATAAACACCTCCGTCAGAAGCTCTACCATTAGTCCCAACATTTACGTATGAAAAACAATAGTCATCATCAACTAATGCCAGAAGTATAATGCTATGGGCGCCCTTGTAGTTATAGTAGTCAGAAGTATCATCAGGAGCGAGTATATTTATATGTTTACCGTCCATCGCCCCAACACAACCAGGAAAGTTCCATTTAGTTCTAAATCCGTGTTCAATGCGTTTCCAATCTCCATGACCGGGAATCTGTAAAAAATCAATAAATATGTGAAGTTGTATTTTATAAACTTAGTTTTTTTTTACAGATACAGGATAGAGAAGAGTCATCGCAAGATTCACAATCAAGTGATGCTGTTTCATATTCAAATTCGTTGACACCGCAGTCGGTGAACTTGCAATCACCCTCCCCTCCTTCAACTACAGAAGATCGACCACAATCCCGTTCATCTAATAACAGCTCGTCAACACGACGTAGAAAGAGAAGCTCACAAGAAGAACCCATTACCTGTGCGCTCGCTCGTTTGGAAAATATTTCTTCTGCTATAAATACACAGTCTAATTGCGATGAATTCCATTATTTTGCTCAAAATGTTGCAGCTCAATTGCGAGCCCTACCATTGTACGAGGCATTAGATGTACAAAATGAGATCCAAAAATTCTGACTGCAGCAAGACGCCGATACCAGTACCCAATTTGTCTTACACCTGTCACTGACACACCTCCTGCTACAAATATACAAACAATGACTTTCATATCCCCACCTACTACAAATACACAATCTTTCATACCTTCCAATACAATCACAAACGTCACTTACGCATTTCCTCCCGTCCCCGAAGAAGATTTGTTGAACAAAGCATGGAAAACGTGTTAAAGCTAAGAATATAAATTTTGTTAAAATAAACAATAAATACTTGATCTTACTAATAATTACTGGTTTACTTTACTTACCCGCATATAATCCTTCAGAGCATTATATATTGCATCGCACACTTCAGGTAAAAAAAGAGCTATCGTAGATCTTGCAACTCTGTGAAGTGCTTCTAATGTGTATAACGAATCTCCAGTTGCTAGATACCTCAATGTCACTTCCAATTTCACTTTTGGTGGAATAGCATTTCGCATGTGTGTATCTTGTTTCTTTATGGCGCTTTCAATTTTAGATAGTAACCAGTCAAACTGATGCGGTAACATGCGCATATGATTTTTGTAACCATTAATATCTTCTTACCGCATTTCGACTAACAATCGAGTACTTGCTCCAAGTTTTTCTCTTCTACTTAGCCAATCACGGACCCAAAACTTCCTATTCCTTGTTTTTTTCTTTCTATCTGAGAGAAGTTTTTGGACGCATTGCAACGCTACCAAAAGAATAATTCTATTCAACTCGTTACGAATGGCTGTTTGGTTGTCCATGGTTTTGTTTGAACTGACAGTAAGCACGCTATAAAATGTCATGTGTACCGGAGTGTTTGCTTTAAGCATGCTCTTTTCAGAAGCATACTTAAAACTAGCATGCTTATATCTAGCAAATGTAGACAAGTGCAGAGCATGCTCGAAACAAGTATGCTAATGAGCATACTAAAAGTATGCGACTAACTAGCATGTGTAAC